>JAJEOX010000163.1:0-261923 GCA_020740385.1 Mylabris phalerata | reverse complement strand
AGGAGAAGTACATATCATTCACAAAGCATGTGTTAGGGACAAGAGTAAGCTTCAGGTTTATAGATTCTTTTCGGTTCATGCCCTACAGTTTGGACAAATTGGCATCTAATCTGGAAAGTAGGCAAAAATCAATTACAAGGTTTTATTGTGGGAATGAAATTGAGTTTAACCTGTTGAATAGAAAAGGTGTCTTCCCGTATGACGATATTGCTTCGTGGTCAAAGCTCAATGAGACTTGTCTACCAAGCAGAGAAAAGTTGTGGAATGCCTTATCTAACGAAGTTATTACCGAAGAAAATTATCATCATGCGAAGGACGTATGGAATACTTTCAAAACAGAGACAATGGGAGAATATTCGGATTTATATTTAAAAACGGATGTCTTGTTGCTCACTGATGTTTTTGAAACCTTTCGAGAAACTTGTATAACCACTTACAAATTGGTTCCTTTACATTACTATACTGCTCCTGGATTAACTTTCGATGCTATGTTGAAAACAACTCAGATTCGGTTGGAACTCCTCACAGACATTGATAAAGTTCTATTTATTGAAAAAGGGATCAGAGGAGGTGTTTCACAATGCTCCAATCGCCTATGCTAAAGCCGTTAGCAAATATATGAAAGAACTGTATAACCCATTAGAACCAACATCCTATTTGATGTACTTTGATGTGAACAACTTGTATGAGCTGCTATGTCGGAGTTTCTTCCATATGAGGGTTTCACCTGGCTAGAAACATTTAATGTCAACGATATACTTAACACACCTGACAATTCTGACGTTGGATATATAGTCGCGTGTGATTTGGACTATTCAATTGACTTACATGACGCTCATAGCGACCTTCCTCTGGCCCCTGAGCATATGATACCACCTATTTCGAAGTCAAAAGAGAAAAAACTGCTTTTAACACTTTTTCCCAAGAGGAATTACATTGTTCACTATATTAATCTAAAATTGTACATTGCGTACGGTATGAAGTTAACTAAGGTCCAGAGAATACTTCAGTTTACACAATCTAGATGGTTGAAGGAGTACGTGGATTTGAATACAAAGTTAAGGCAACAATCAAAGAACGATTTTGAAAAAGACTTTTATAAGTTAATGAACAATGCAATTTATGGAAAATGTATGGAGAACGTCCGGAAGCATAGAGATATACGTCTTGTTACACAATGGGATGGGCAATGGGGTGCACGTTCACTTATTGCAAAACCTAACTTTCACAGTGCACTCAATTTGATGATGGAACTGCTATAATTGAAATGAAAAAATTGGAAGTGTATTTGGAATAAACCAATTTATGTTGGATTTTGTATTCTGGACATGTCTAAAATATTTCTTTACGAGTTTCATTACAATTACATCAAAAAATCATTCCCGTTCACCATCAAAATTGCTTTACACAGACACTGACAGTCTCATCTACCATTTCAAAGACGCCAATATTTACGAACATATTAAGAAAGATAGTCAAAGATTTGATACGTCCGAGTATCAACCAAATAATGTGTTCGGTATTCAACAAAAAAATAAAAAAGTTCCTGGTATCATGAAAGATGAGAACAATGGAAAAATTATGTTGTAGTTTGTGGGACTGAGGTCAAAAATGTATGCATATACTGTAGAAAAAGAAGGTGATGAGAAGAAGCTAATAAGAAAGTCCAAGGGTTCTACAAAGTTATCGCTCCAAGCAATTACCTTTGAAGATCACAAGAAGTGTCTATTCGATAGAGAGACATTTTTAAGGACTCAGAGGCTCATACGGTCGAAAAAACATGAGGTTTACTCAATTAAGCAGAATAAAGTGGTTTTAAGTCCATATGATGACAAGCGCATTGTTACTCCCTCCAAGACTGACACTCGACCGTGGGGGTATATGGTGGGAGCAAGATCATATAAATAGCCCGCAAACATTTATTCTAATACCAATTCGTGTGAGTGATTTCACAGAATGGAGTTAGTTATAAAGCTCAATACTTCATTATATCAAGCTCAGTCAGATATATATGAGTATCATCTGAAAAGAGCTATATGTTTCGATAGATACGACGAGGCCACCATCAATTTATTCAATCATTTGATAAACAAAGAAGACTTAATACTACCGAAAGCCACATTTACATGGGTGGCCAAACATTCAAAGAACATATCAACAAATATTGTGTGTCGCTTGTTGGAAAAGAAATTAGAAATTGATGAATCCGTCAGACGATTTGTAGATATATGTAGAGGTTCAAATATTGACTCTCTAACATCAGATTCTATCGACCGCCTGGAGGAAGGAGACTGTGCTATTGCACGAGGTCCGGCATTTACGTTTTTTATTCGGAAGCTCCTGGCGGGTAGAAAAAACAGCTATGATACAAGTGAGCCTGTTTACTCAATTGAAAACATAGCTAAAAACTACCAACCCATCCTAGACAGCATCGACAAAGCAATATGTGGATCCGCATATTTGGCCAACTATAAGGCTTTGAAAATCTTCATTGCAGCCTTGGACTCTAAAAGCTTGAACTACAAATTCAAACCACTTCAAAATGTTGAGCATCGAAGAATCGAGGAATGGATCGAGAAAAACATTGAGAAGGGATTGACAAATCCTAAAGCACAACTTGGTTGGACAAGTAGACCGGATTCCATGGTTTGGCCTTCCACAAAACTATGTGATTATCAAAACACTTCGTCATTACTGTACTCAATAACAGAGAATTAAATATATCCTAATTAATATAAACACACAATTTAGTCTTTTATTTCCTTTATTCAAAAACTATACTACAATACACAAATAAATACAAAAACACAAACATAAAGTAAGAGAGAGAAACAATTAAACAATTCACATTGCCACCCTAGCCATGTTTCGCGATGGGACATATTTAGCAACTCTGTCGTGGATAATCAAGCAGTAAGCTGTTGTCTTATCGGGAATATTTTTGGTGGTTTCAAATTCAATTCGCATGTCCACGGGACTCCTTTTGACTTGCTCATTTTGCTTTGAACAATCAATTATTACAATCGGAGCTTTGTTCTTAAACTCTTCAGGCGTTAAAAGTGGCTCTCTAGCTTTTCCCAGAAATGACTCTTGAAATTCTATGTACATTTCGTATAAAGCTGCAAACTGATTTTTATCAAAATTCAAATTCAAATTGTCATAGGGATACATGACATCATTCAGGAATACTTTAATGTTTGTCAAAAAACAGTGATCAAACTGACTACAATCTTTATTGTATTGATTTTTTCTATCAGTTTGTAGACCAAAGAATATGTACTGTGGCCTCTCCATAGACGTTTTGATGGGCCACATATGTCTCTGTGTTTGAGGCAAAAGTGGATATTCGTAGAATTCTCTACTTCTAAAGGGGACGTTTAATTCTCGATCTTTCTTCAATATATCTAGTAATTGGATTCTCTCTGCAGTTGATACGGAAATATGAGGCATTCTCCAAAACACTTTGTGTATTTCGACTTTAATTGATTTGCTTCCATCGTGCAACAAAGCATTTATGTCGGTGTTACTTCTAAGAAGGACGAGTTCCTGCTGCAAATTTAAGATTATCTTCCTGAAATCATCACAAAAACCCAAAAACATCCTTAGCGGTATTATAGCATTGAAAGTTCCGGTTACTGAATCCATTACTGTGGACTGCTCAAGAGGAAACCATCCAGCATTCTAGAGCGCAATGCTTTGATTTTTGTTGTAGGTAGCAAGTCCTTTCATCACGGTTGCCATTCCAGGATTTTTTATGCGATCTATTACGTTTCCCCCTATTTCATATCGTATTTCGTCAAAGAGAAATAAAATTCCATTATTAATAAATTGTACTCCATCCAGCCGAGCTCTAGCCTCCCCTTGCATCGCTACAACTTTTCCTTCAATATAAAGGTCACTATACCACGGTAGCGAATACAAATCCTGTTGTTGAATCGGTATTCTTATTCCATCATTGTTATTGTATGAAGTAGAAGCGTAAGGTTGATGCGTATGTTTTTCAGCATAAGTTATCGCTTCATCAAAAACTACTTTTTCATTTACGTAGAGAATTTCTCGGTTCATTTTGAACAACTCTAAATCCTAAAGATTTAAGAAACCTTCTATTGCTCGCTATTAATTGCTTGAGACCAGAGCCTCTACTAACAGCAAAGCCTTTGTTTAACCGGCTTTTATATGTCGATTGTGTTACTGAGTGACGTTGACCAAATACAATGCTCATTGCGGTTTTCAGAGCTTTTGAAGGTGCAGTCTTACTGTTACGAAAATTAACAATCACCTCGAAAATTAACAATCTTCCCATCTTGGTCTGTGATTTTTATAATAATTTCACCAACTTCGCTGAAGCTGATTGGTAGGTAGATGACATTGGACGGAGCTTCAACAATACGAAATCCTGGAGGAACAAGGGGAAAGAACTCATGGATAACGTGAACTTGTTTGCCGTTACGAAAAGAGCCTGCAACAATGTTACATTCAACACACAAAGCATTAAGCTTCATAATTTTGGATGGAGTGTCTGATACATGTTTTCCGTATGCCATTAATTTTCTTCGTTTGTATCCCAGCAAATCACCTACTGTACCTTCTTCAGAAAAGTCTACATCAAACGCACACTTGAGTTCACACTTTAAAGTATTGTTATTGCCTTTAATTGTCAAAAGACGACTATTCCTATAGCTTGACTTCTCACTACTTTCGCCTATAGTCAGTCGATTTAGCTCCCAATTTAGGAAATTGCTGATATCATCGATTTCGTACGAGCCCTCAGGAATTTCAATACACTCCTTACTACCATCATCAGCAAAGAAGTGAAATTTGTTGTTGCTAGTGTCAATATTGGGAACTGAGTTGTAGGTTTCCAAGTTGATCAATCCAATTACATAATTTGCGTTATCCAATATAAGAGGAGGATAACAGTTAGCTTTAAGAACTGCCTCAGTTCCGGACAACGTAAATGTGTATGACATTATCTGTTCGCTAAGCGTGTAGCGAAAGAACTGACTAGTTGTTATTTTAGGCACAAATTATTATAGTACACGAGAAACTTCAAGCAAAGATGCCCACACACGAACGTATCGTATGTTTGGAATTTCTCATGGTTATAGAGAATTTTGCATTCACCTGCCGAATTAAGATATTTTACTAACTTCAATGGAGGTCTTAAATCACCATAGCTATCAAAATATGTTGCGTTGTTATGACATTTTACGTAAGCCGTCCAATGAGTTCCGGGACCGCTCACAGTGTCGAGATTAACAATTCCACATTCATTGATATATGAGCCTGATTTTGGCAGTGCATCTCTCATAAAGACACCTCTAAAATTTTTAATTTTCAATTGTTTAGCATATTTAAAAAGTTCTATATCTGTAAGAGCCCTATTGGGTAGTTTTACTGACGGGCTCTTGGCGGCTTCGGAGGTGATAAAAAAAGCCCTAGTCCAGATTTGTAAGGTTTTTAAGGTATAGCCCTTTTCCACTTTTGCCTAGTGAAATGGCCTCCGTTGTTTTGTTGTGCCTTTGGTTTTCCTTGAGTTGCTCATTAACAGCTTTGGTCTCATTTACTGTCTTTGCAATTGCTGCCGCTCCACCAGCAACTGAGCCCAAGGCTCCAAGAGCTGCAAATATTGGAATTAAGGGTAAAAAGCCTCCACTCTTAGGAACCGGTATAACTCTCACAGGCCTCACCCCTCTGCGTCCTTTAAGTTTTCTTACGGCCTTAAGAGCCACACCTAAGGCGTCTTCAATACTTCCAAATTTTTTAGACTTTACCACATTTCGTGCTGTTTTCACAAGCTGACCAAATGTCAACTTTCCGCCGTGTTTCCTGTTTTTTGAGGATTTGCGGCGAGCTCCTCTTGACGATTGGCGTTTGCAGCCCATTCCTAGTTTAATTTTGGCTGACATGGCGGCACAAACTCCTAATGCTGCAGCTTTTTCACCAATCGATGAGTCAGACGAATGAAGCCTTCGCTTTGTCTCGTCTAATAAAGCCTTATCTGCTTCGTGTCTTTGACCTAAATCGTTCTCTGTTGCGTAGGCGATATCATGCAATTTGCAAGCCTCGTCTAGTTTATTTACGCCGTGATCTCCCCTTCTAAGCCGTTTAGATAATTTCGTACCCGGTCCACAATAGTTGTATCCAGGAATATGCAACTCAAATGGGAGCTTGTTGATCAGGCTGTTCACAAATCCGTTACCTTCAGTTACGTTTGTGCGACTGAAGTCGCTCTGACTATCTACAATCATTTTATAGCTTTCCGACGCTGTCAGAAGCTATACTAGCTGTTCTGCTTATACTATTTATAAAGTCACGTTCACAGCATAAACAGGTCAGTCAAATTTCACAATGCGCTTTATAGAACAGAATTTAAAATTGCCTATACAAAACTATGACATCAACAGCTCTAACAGTTTCAAAAGACATGGTGAACTGCTGCCAACATCAATACGCTGTCTTGTCGTAGGACCTTCAAATTGTGGGAAGACTAATGTAGTAGTGAATCTGCTGGAACATAAAAACGGCCTTAGATTTGAGAACGTTTATATGTTTTCAAAATCTTTATTTCAATCTAAATTTAAATACTTAGAAGAATTGTTGAAGCCGATAGATGGAGTTACCTATGCACCATTCAGTAGTTTAGATGATAACATACCCCCTACGCAAGAAGCCAAGCCAAACACGGTCTTTATATTTGTTGATGTCGTGTGTGATAAACAACCTCATGAAGGAGTATTTTAGCATGGGTAGACATAAAAACGTAGATTGCTTCTACTTATGTCAGACCTATGTAAGTATACCTAAGCACCTGATTCGTGATAATGCAAATTTTCTCATATTGTTCAAGCAAGATCACCTAAACCTGCGACACGTGTATGATGAACATGTAAATACTGATTTCACGTACGATAAATTCAAAGAAATTTGTTCGGCCTGTTGGAGTTGTGACCATGGGTTCCTTGTAATAGACAAAGAAAGAGATATTAATAATGGTCGCTATCGGAAGGGTATTGACTGCTTCATTCAGCTGTAATATTATATATATATATATATATATATATATATATATATATATATATATATATATATATATATATATATATATATATATATATATATATATATATGTTCAACCATTATTTAATTGTACAGTGCGCATTTGATATCAGTTCAGTTACCTGTTATCGTACGTTATGGACTGTCAGGTCGCTCAAAATACCAAGTCCATAGCATTAAATAAAGAGCTTATCAGAAAACGAAATGAGATAAGAAAGAAACTTGAGTCGCTAAAAGAAGCTCAATTGAGACATGAAGGTGCGTTCTCACCTATCACAAAGCATTAAGAAACCATCGTAGAAAAATTAGATACAAATGGAGACAAACAAACAATATCGGTGAAAAACGAGCCTCTATACAGTAGTGAAATTTTCGAGACTCCCAAAAGAGCTAAAATTGATGGGAAGGTTTGCACTCCTGCAATTCCTTTAGCCTCAACAGCTTCAACACGGATATCTACGAAAGTAACAAACTGAAGGAAGAGAACTGACTCTTTGAAAGAACAATCTGATGGAAGTCAGGTTGGAAATTTCAAGTCGGAAGATGCGGAATATAATTTTGATCCTGAGCAAGACCGAGAGGTGAAGAACTTCAATGATTTACTAGATAAATCAGTTCAAGAAAGTAAAGAAAATATAGAAGATTTGATTGATACACAAGTATACGATGATTATTTACAGGAGTTCGATGAAGTCCCCAGGCGATACATAGACGGAATGACAAAGAAAAACAATACGATCATCGGACAGGCATACGACATGCTAGCTTCCAAGAAAAGTATTTCATTGGCTCATCTGAAGTTCAGTTCAAGGGACCTGATATCAAAGTTGGTGATCGTACTTTCAAGTACAGCCGTGGATTATACGAATTGTTGTTCAAAAGCGACCCAACAAACTATACGAAGAAGGAGCTTGAGCTATATAAAAATATTTTGGATATAAGCAATGCTGTGAGGAGGAGTTTTAAACCCGGTGCTCAAATACATGGAACAAAAGATGACAAATATAAGTCAGTGGTTGGACCCCTGTATTACCAAGGAAAAGGAATGTACAAGTCATTAAACTCTAACCCAATTGACTATGTATACTGGAATGATCCAAATGAGCTTGTTGATAGACTCCGCCTGTTAGTATCGTCTCAGGCGGCAGGCAATACAGGTCTCAGGAACGAGATTGTGTCTATCATTGAAGAACTGCGTGAAGAAGGTGTAATTGTGTAAGATGACTCTTGACAAGTTTGGTCGTCATATTGTTAGACATGGCACTACAACACAACAAGAATCCTTCCCGGAGACTTCGAATTACATATTTTACAACATAATTCTTAATTTCAACTCTGAAAAGACACTTGGAAATGCTTATGTTTTAGAAAATGGCCTCACAACCTATTCGTTTCCCCTTAATCGGGCGACAATAGAGATGATAAGAGTCAACTTTAATGACATCGGTGTTATCATAAATAACAAGGAATATAGTGAGTCGGAACTGTATAACTTTCGCTTAAAGTTCAACGACATATTGTCTTTTAAAAGAAAAAGCAATGTCACAAGTTCAGTGACACTGTCAGCTGAAATTGTATTAAAATTGCCTACTATCTTTGAATCGGTTAGATCAGAGAAACCGACTGTCAAAGAACGTTACAATGGAACCTTCTTCCGTTAAACGAGATATTGTCAATGAGCTACACGAACCTGCAAGGCGCACTTTCAAAAGGCGTCGTGTTATTGTTAAGGGAATCAATGAGACTCTTCAAGCAGACCTTGTTGAAATGATACCCTACGTTAAACAAAACAAGGGATACAAGTACATTTTAGTTGTAATTGATTGCTTTTCAAAATACGTCTGGGCTGTTCTAGTTAAATCCAAAGAAGGTAAGGAGGTTACTTCCGCAATGCAAAGTATTCTATCAAATTTAAAGTATCCCCCGAAAAATTTGCAAACTGATGAGGGGAAAGAATTCTATAACACAGAATTTCGAAAGCTGATGACTAAACATAGCATCAATCATTACAGCGTATATTCAACCAAAAAGGCCTCAATTGTTGAGCGAGTGAACCGTACATTGAAACAGCTTATGTGGAAACAGTTTAGCCTTCAAGGCAATTACAAATGGCTGAACGGTCTTCCTGAGGTTAAGACTTATAATAATAGTTACCATAGAACAATAAAAATGGCACCGTCTAAGGTAAATAAACGCAACGAAAAAGCAATCTTAAAGTCTGCATACACTTTTGTAAAAATTGCTCATCCTATTTCTAAGTTTAAAGTCGGTAATAAAGTGCGCATCAGCAAATATAGAGCATTGTTTCAAAAGGGTTACACACCGAATTGGACAAATGAAATTTTCACCGTGAAAAAAGTGCAGCTGACAAACCCTACAACTTATCTTCTAGAAGACGAAAAGGGTGAACCAATTAAAGGTGGATTTTATGAAATGGAGCTGCAAAAAGTCAAACATTCTGACGTTTTCCTAGTCGAGCGGGTGCTTAAAAAAAAAGGGAAAAAACTATACGTTAAATGGTTAGGATTTGATAGTGGCTATAACACTTGGATTGATCAGAGTAACATTGCCTAACTAACATGTATTTTGTAATAACATTTTCAAAAACAATAAACGATAAATAAAATGAATTTTGTTTTCTTTATTCCTACATGGAATTGTATACACTCATGTTCCAATTTACCGCGCATGCGCAAATCGCTTCAATTGACAATTTTTGAGAGCGCGCGCATACCCCACCAACAAGTGGTCTTACATTGGCTGCGATTTTCTACCCCTTCTACAAGTGGTCCAAGATCGGCAGCAATTTTCTATCCCCTCCACTACCCTCACCAGCAAGTGGTCCAACATCGGCAGCAATTTTCTATCCCCACCACTCACCCCACCGCAACTGGTCCAACATCGGCAGCACTTTTCCATCCCCACCACTCTCCTCACCACAACTGGTCCAACTTCGGCAGCACATTTCTATCCCCACCACTCCCCCCACCACAAATGGTCCAACTTCGGCACCACTTCTCTATCCCCCCACAAAATTTGAATTTCCCGCCAAAAAGTGGTCCTGGATCGGCATCATATAACTACTCGCTTCCTTTTTTAATTATGAATTATGGAAATAAACTTTAAGTTACTATTTTTTTCCAAAAACTATACAAAATTTGATCAAAAGTAACTTTACCGAGAAAACATTTATAGAAACTCCAATTCAATAATTTTTCTATTACAAATTTTCTTAGGAAAATTTACAATTTTGAAAATTATCTTTGCTGGAATCTTTATTTCCATTAATTGTTCTAATTGAAGACAAAATAATGTTAAAACTACATAAAAATAATACAAAATTTGAAAAATACGAATAATGTATGTTAAATTAATAGGTGCAAATTATTCAGATTTAGCCGCGCACTCTTAAAATTTGTGCTTTTCTTCGAAAATTGCTTCCAATATCTCAAATTTTGCCGAACATAGCCGACAGAAGATTTATTTAAGCTCTGCACAGTTCGAAGGGTCTTGTGAGAAGGTCCCATGGAGTAAACGTAACGTACAAATACAAAAAATTCCAAGTACGCAAGTCTGACAAGAAGAAAACAGCGCGATTTAAAAAAATTTTACGCAATAATCAAGCTTGTCTATTTTGATTTACTTTTAGAGTTAAAATTAATTAATCATAATTAATTTATTAATGTTGCTAAAATTTTATATTCATTATGGACAGAAATAAAATTTGATATTTAACAATAATCAATTGGTAGTTTATTACTTAATTTTCTGATAAAAATAAAAATACACGGAGTGTCTAAAAAAATTCTTACCATTAGTTTATATTTATTATTATTAAACAAAAATAATAGAATTTCCCAAATAAACATTTATTTACAAAATAAACAATAAAAAGATACAATAGTAATGACAGATTCAAAAAGAATTGCAAAATTTTGAAAATACTGAACGGCACCAAAGTGAACAAACAGTATGTTTAAATAATTTATTTCAGCGCTATTTATACAAATTAACAAGCATTTGCTCGAAATTTCGCATTTGTTCGAATAATTCAATCAAATGGACATGGAAACGAAAATTGCCGAATGTCTCTGTGGGATATCCTTACCCCATGCTGGTTCGAAGGGAAATCGTTGTCGTACCGACCTCGAAATCGTTTTCGCATCAAAATTCGTAGTCAGATTTCATAATTCCACTGCAGCATTTAGAAGCTTAATAGATAGATCATTCAGAATGGAATTAGACACAAAAAATTTATTAGAAAGAAATTAACATCATCTAACCGTTGGCAACAAATAATGGATATAACATCAAAACAATAAACAAATTAATTAACAGAAACATTATCAAAAAAGATCCTTTATATAATAAAATAAAAAAAAATATAATAAGTATAATAACATCAACATAAATTATAGAAATTTTACTTATAACGTTTACACTTGTGGTCTCAAAAAAATATTAAATAAATTTCACATTGAACCCGCATTTAAAACAAATAATAGCTTATATTCAATAAACAAAATTATAATATTTATGATGAAAATGGGCTTTATATGATCAACTGTAAGAATTGCAATAAAATATACATCGGTGAAATTGGAAGAAAGCTATCTATCCAAATTAAAGAACACCAAACAACACTATATCATCAGTTTTTCAACATATTATTAAGGCCACAGAGTACATCTCCATTTAACAATATGTTTTTTTTGTATTTTTTTACAATTTCTTATATTTTCTCTTATTACTTGGCCAATTTTGATTATTTTTTTGCAAAAATTCTTGTACCGTTAGATAGCTAATGAAAAGTTATTTTCAAATTTTTAAGAAATTTTCCAATTTCGCCGTTAGTTTTCCGGAAAATAAAGAAAACTTCTGTACGCGACAACAGGTTTTCTACTACAGTTTTTATCTTACAGCATTGATCAACCCCTCATTCGAAAGCTGATACAAAGGCAAAGGGCAAGATGAAAAGTTTTTTTGATATTTTGAAAATTGCCTCAGTTATCGCTGAAAAATCAACTGGTTTTTCTAGCATTGTTTTCACTAATTAAAATTAATTATTTTGCTTTGAAATACATACGGTTAGGTTGATAATTTTGTCCTCTTTCCGATTGGTGCATTCTTTTTGGAAAAAATGTTGATTTTTCGAAGAAAATTGAGTGGAAATCCAGCGTCTTTATTTTACAAAGATTGCCCGCGTTACACGTAAATAGTGCGGGTTTGCCTAATCGAAAGTTTGTGGAATCATCGATAAGTAATCCAACGCGAGACACACAATTCGATTTGGCATACACGCACTGTCTACCAGTATAGCAGGTTATCTTGCTTGATAATACACAAACAAAGAGACTGGATTTTCATTCCATTTTCTTTGAGAAATCAATATTTTTTACAAAATAATAGGCCAATCGGAATGAGAACAAAATTATCTACATAACCATACGTATTTTAAAGCAAAATAATTAATTTTTATAAGTGAAAACAGTGCCAGAAAATCAACTCAAATTTTCCGCGATAATTCAGGCAATTTTCAAAATATCAAAAAAAAATTCATTTTGCCCTCCGCCTTTGTATCAGCTTTCGATTGAAGGGTTGATCAATGCTGTAAGATAAAAACTGTAGGTGAAAACCTCTTGTAGGGTACAGAAGTTTTCTTAATTTTCCGGAAAACTAACGGTGGAATCTGAAAATTTCTTAAATGTATGAAAAGAACATTTTATTTGTTTTTAAGCTTGTTAATTCCATCGCCGGGGTCAAATATTAAAACAGGAGAAATAACCACGTTTTTTAACCGACGTAAAAATAATACAATTTATTGAAAACTAGTTTCGGCTAAAAAGCCATCATCAGTTCCAAACGCTACAAAATTAGTAACATTTAATTATTATACAATTATACATAATTGCAAAAAAGTTACTCAATATTAAAAAATGCAACAATATGAGAGAAAATTTTTGATTGCAACAACGATCTTTAAGACAAGATGCAACTATAAAACATAAAATTTCATAGTAAGTTTTTGAAACAAACCGATGTTGTTATTCGAGAAATGAAAGAAAGAAAGTAAATTCAATTTAAACCGAGATCGGTTAATTCTAGACCGGGAAAAATTCGCCCCTCGAACGGGACCCGCGACTTACTATTAATATTAGATAACTTCTATTAGTAGAAACTTTACTTTAATTGACGTGGCTGGACGACTAAGTAGTAATCGTCCAGTCAAGACTTAGATTCTAGACTGGGGGATCAGGGTCCCTCGATAGCTCAGTTGGTAGAGCAGTTGCCATGTACGCAAAAGGTCGCGAGTTCGGGTCCCGTTCGAGGGGCGAATTTTTCCCGGTCTAGAATTAACTGATCTCGGTTTAAATTGAATTTACTTTCTTTCTTTCATTTCTCGAATAAAATTTCATGTTTCATTATTTTTATAGGAAGTATAATTCTTACCCTGTTATTATATGTGACAGGATTAAAAAAGTGAAATAGAACAATATTATCACTATCAACAAAATAAAATTAGAAAACTATTAGTATTTTTTGAAAAAATCGACCACTCTATTATAATGAGATGTTAAATATGGCGACTTGCAATTATCAACTTGAAATTTTTTTACTTTTGATACGCATGTTAATTTTTAAAGTTGCGTGGAAGTTGTTTATTTTATTTCAAAATTTTTACATTTTTAAATAGAGGCTTGAAGTTAAGATCGATTTGTTCATTAATGATATTTAAGTTTTTATGTTTGTAAATTTCAAACGCTTCCAACAACTTCATTTTAAAACCTTTGTTGCACTTATGCAATAGTTTTGTTTTTTCAAGATCGATATTATGATTATTGTCTTTAATATGTTGAAATACAGATGAAGTCGTCATATTTAAGTGTTCTTTAAGTCTAATTTTTAATTTTCGTCCTGTTTCTCCAATGTAAATAGCATCACAATCTTTACCAAAGATTTTATATTCACCATTCTTATCGAGTTTATCATCATTTTTCATATTAAGTTTTGAATACAGATTATTAGGAGTTTTATAAGCAGGTATGATATTATATTTCTTTCAGATATTTTTCAATCGATCTATGTAATTATTAAACGTGAATGATTTGTAAATTACATTGTTATTTTCTTTTTTGTATTATGGATCACGCTTTAATAATGTTTTCTTGATAAGTTTGTCAACAGTTTTTTCACTAAAACCATTCTCAACTGCAATAAATTTTATTATTTCGATTTCATTATTCATTTTACTATTATCTAACTCCAAATTGAAGAGGCGATTGATATAACAGTTAAATGCAGCTATTTGTTGTTGCGCAGGATGGAAAGAATCATTAGATATAGTAGCACTGCTTTTCGTGGGTTTTCTAAAAATATTGAACTCGAACTTATTATCCGATTTTACAATATTAAGATCTAAAAAATTTAAAGCGTTATTTTGTTCGATTTCAATAGTAAATTTTATATTATCATTTATATTATTAATAAAATTATGAAAGTAACTTAAGGTCCTTTCATCACCATTCTAAATCACCAAAATGTCATCGACAAATATTTTATATAAAACGATATGTCTATTAAATGGATTACGCCCGTTCAAGATGAATCTATTTTCAATATTGTCCATGAACATGTCAGCCAACATTGAAGAAGATATAAAATCTTTTGTAAAGATTGTGATGCTATTTACATTGGAGAAACAGGACGAAAATTAAAAATTAGACTTAAAGAACACTTAAATATGACGACTTCATCCGTATTCCAATATATTAAAGACAATAATCATAATATAGATCTTGAAAAAACAAAACTATTGCATAAGTGCAACAAAGGTTTTAAAATGAAGTTGTTGGAAGCGTTTGAAATTTACAAACATAAAAACTTAAATATCATTAATGAACAAATCGATCTTAACTTCAAGCCTCTATTTAAAAATGTAAAAATTTTGAAATAAAATAAACAACTTCCACGCAACTTTAAAAATTAACATGCATATCAAAAGTAAAAAATTTTCAAGTTGATAATTGCAAGTCGCCATATTTAACAGCTCGTTATAATAGAGTGGTCGATTTTTTTAAAAAATACTAATAGTTTTCTAATTTTATTTTGTTGATAGTGATAATATTGTTCTATTTCACTTTTTTAATCCTGTCACATATAATAACAGGGTAAGAATTATACTTCCTATAAAAATAATGAAACATGAAATTTTATGTTTTATAGTTGCATCTTGTCTTAAAGATCGTTGTTGTAATCAAAAATTTTCTCTCATATTGTTGCATTTTTCAATATTGAGTAAGTTTTTTACACTTATGTATAATTGTATAGTAATTAAATGTTACAAATTTTGTAGCGTTTGGAACTGATGATGGCTTTTTAGTCGAAACTAGTTTTCAATAAATTGTATTATTTTTACGTCGGTTAAAAAACGTGGTTATTTCTCCTGTTTAAATTTTATTTGTTATCTAACAGTATTAGAATTTTTGCAAAATAATAAAAATTGGCCAAGTTATAAGAGAAAATATAAGAAATTGTACAAAAATTCAAAAAAAACATGTTGTTAGATTTTAGTCTGTAATTCAAATTTATATCAATATTTTGAAAAAAGCGAAGAACCGTTCCGGGCTGTAAGAAATGATCTTTTCGAAAATCTATCCCCGGTTGTCGTAGTTCCAAAGACGAGCGGGTTACAAATTCACATTTTCGTCGGTTCAAATCTAGAGATATACTCTGTGCCCTTAATGAATATCATGAAATGAGATGTAAACAATGTTAAACTCTTACACCAAAGTAAAAAGGGTTCAAAATAAAACTACTAGACGCTTTTGAAATATTCAAAAATAAACATAAAAAAATTTCTAAGTTGAAATTTGAAAATTAATTTGATTTACATCTATACAGAATTGATAACGAGATTTTAAATCTAAGTCGAAATGACTGTTCATTTAATAACATTTAGGATTGATCTATCATTGTATATATTAATTGAATGATAAAGAAATATGTAATAGCAAACCAAGATGTTTATTATAAAAACAATTGCGGTAAACTAGTTTCGGCCTAAGACCATCATCAGTACCAAGCTACATCGAGAAAATTAATACAGTATTACAATAGTTGTGTAACATTATTATTGCTAACTTACTCATAGTTGTATAATCGAAGAAAACAAAAGCACATCGACGAATTTAAAATTAATGAATTACAAATCAACAATCTCAAAAATGAGTGTACAGTACTGATTAAAGTCAATATTATTTAAAATTAAAGTCTTTTTATACATATAAAATCTTTTTAATCGATAAACTATTGGAAGTCGGTACACAAAGTCAATCAAAGGCAAATGTGTGAAATTAATTCGAGAACATTCCAATTTCTTGATAATCCCTATACAAAATTTTCAAAGAATACATGCGCATATATTCGCAACTAAACGCGATTAAAAAACGATCAAATACAACATCATATCAAAAGTAAAACGCAAAATACAAAATTATAAAAATTATAAAATGATATATAAAACTGTTTTTTCAAATAGGCTACAATGCAAATTAGCAAACACAACCACCCAAATGTAAGTAATCACCACAATACCACTTACAATATCATTATAAAATTATCATTATTAGGAAAAACGACATAGCTGGAGAACAATTAAATAATTATGGCTACAATAGAAACCGGAAATCGAAAAACACCTTAGTATTCAAGGACTTTAAATAATGGTTCAAAATTACTATCTATTTGTTCATTAAGAATGCATTTTTTTTTTTTTATTATGTTTATGAATCTCGTAAGCTTCGAGAAGTTTAAGTTTAAAGCTTTTTATACATTTATGTAATAATTGCACATAATTATCTGTAAAATGGTGATTCTTTTATGACATATGTTGAAAAACCTTAGAAGATGGCAATTTCTTATGTTCGTTTATTCTAATTTTCAACTTTCGGCCTGTTTCACCGATATATGCTGTTTCAGAGTCATTACATGATATTTTATATACACCATTATTATTAAAAACATCATTTTTGTTATATTGTAAGATATTATATAATGAATTACTGCTTCTGTATGTGGCAACTATATTATACTGTTTCAGAACATTTTTTATTTTATAAATAAATTCATTGTAAGTAAAAGATTTATATTTGATGTTGTTATTATTATCATCTTTCACATACAATGGGTCATTTTTAATTTTAATTCTTGCTAAAAGCTTTTCAACGGTTTTGATTTTATAGCCATTTCTAATAGCTAAAGATTTTATCGTATTGAGTTCTTTAAAATAATTATACCGATTTAATTTTGTTTTAATCAATCTATTTATCATATAACAAATACGGCCATTTTGTGCTATTGGTGATGGTAGGAATCATTGGGTATTAAAGCACTACACTTGGTGGGTTTACGATATATACTATATGTAAATTCATGAGTAGATTTCGAAATGTGTAAGTCTAGAAAATTTATTGAATTATTACTTTCTACTTCCAACGTGTATTGTATTCTATCATTCAATTTATTTAGATAACGATGAAAAGATTCTAAAGTACGATCACTACCATACCAAACAATAAGTATATCATCGACATATCTTGTATATAGAATAATATGTTTTTTAAAAGGATTATTATTTTTAAGAATGTAATTATTTTCAAAATGATCAATTACTATATCAGCTTACATTCCTGAGACGGGCATTCCCATTGGAAGTCCTTCTTGTGTGTATTGTGATTTTGAGAATACAAAATACAAAATTGAATGATAGAATACAATACACGTTGGAAGTAGAAAGTAATAATTCAATAAATTTTCTAGACTTACACATTTCGAAATCTACTCATGAATTTACATATAGTATATATCGTAAACCCACCAAGTGTAGTGCTTTAATACCCAATGATTCCTACCATCACCAATAGCACAAAATGGCCGTTTTTTGTTATATGATAAATAGATTGATTAAAACAAAATTAAATCGGTATAGTTATTTTAAAGAACTCAATACGATAAAATCTTTAGCTATTAGAAATGGCTATAAAATCAAAACCGTTGAAAAGCTTTTAGCAAGAATTAAAAT
Organism: Mylabris phalerata; assembly: GCA_020740385.1. NCBI lineage: Eukaryota > Metazoa > Arthropoda > Insecta > Coleoptera > Meloidae > Mylabris > Mylabris phalerata. The sequence goes on along the minus strand of JAJEOX010000163.1, from coordinate 243,784 downwards.
TAAAAATGACCCATTGTATGTGAAAGATGATAATAATAACAACATCAAATATAAATCTTTTACTTACAATGAATTTATTTATAAAATAAAAAATGTTCTGAAACAGTATAATATAGTTGCCACATACAGAAGTAGTAATTCATTATATAATATCTTACAATATAACAAAAATGATGTTTTTAATAATAATGGTGTATATAAAATATCATGTAATGACTCTGAAACAGCATATATCGGTGAAACAGGCCGAAAGTTGAAAATTAGAATAAACGAACATAAGAAATTGCCATCTTCTAAGGTTTTTCAACATATGTCATAAAAGAATCACCATTTTACAGATAATTATGTGCAATTATTACATAAATGTATAAAAAGCTTTAAACTTAAACTTCTCGAAGCATACGAGATACATAAACATAATAAAAAGAAAAAATGCATTCTTAATGAACAAATAGATATTAATGTCGAACCTCTATTTAAAGTTCTTGAATGCTGAAGTTTTCTGATTTCCAGGTTTTTGATTTCCGGTTTGTTTTGTAGCCATAATTATCTAATAGTTCTCCAGCTTTGTCGTTTTTCCTAATAATATTAATTTATAATGATATTGTAAATGGTGCTGTGGTGATTACTTACATTGTATGATTTTGTTTGCTATTTAACATTGTAGCCGATGAAAAAACAGTTTGATATATTATTTTATAATATAAAAAATTTTTTGTAAATTGCGTTTTGCTTTCGATATGATGTTGTACTTGAACGTTTTTCAATCGCGTTTAGTGGTGGATATGCGCATGTATTTTTTGAAAAAATTTTATATAGAGATTATCAAGAAATTGGAATGTTCTCGAATTAATTTTACACATTTGACTTTGATTGACTTTGGGTGTTGACTTCCAATAATTTGTTGATTAAAAAGTTTCTTAAATATATTATAAAAACTTCAATTTTAAATAATTTTGACTTTAATCAGTATTGTACACTTTTTGAAGATTGTTAATTGATAGCTTGTTAATTTTAAAATCGTTGATGTGCTTTTGTTTCTTCGATTATACAACTTTGAGTAAGTTAGCAATAATAATGTTACACAACTATTATAATTCTGTATTGATGTTCTCGATGTAGCATGGTACTCATGATGGTCTTGGACCGAAACTAGTTTACCGCAATTGTACTTTATAATAAACATCTTGGTTTGCTATTACATACTTTTTTATCATTCGTATATACACCAAGAAATGGAGGATTCGAATCATAAATAGATAGTAATTTTGAACCATTATTTAAAGTCCTTGAATACTAAGGTGTTTTTCGATTTCCGGTTTCTATTGTAGCCATAATTATTTAATTGTTCTCCAGCTATGTCGTTTTTTCCTAATAATGATAATTTTATAATGATATTGTAAGTGGTATTGTGGTGATTACTTACATTTGGGTGGTTGTGTTTGCTAATTTGCATTGTAGCCTATTTGAAAAAACAGTTTTATATATCATTTTATAATTTTTATAATTTTGTATTTTGCGTTTTACTTTTGATATGATGTTGTATTTGATCGTTTTTTAATCGCGTTTAGTTGCGAATATATGCGCATGTATTCTTTGAAAATTTTGTATAGGGATTATCAAGAAATTGGAATGTTCTCGAATTAATTTCACACATTTGCCTTTGATTGACTTTGTGTACCGACTTCCAATAGTTTATCGATTAAAAAGATTTTATATGTATAAAAAGACTTTAATTTTAAATAATATTGACTTTAATCAGTATTGTACACTCATTTTTGAGATTGTTGATTTGTAATTCATTAATTTTAAATTCGTCGATGTGCTTTTGTTTTCTTCGATTATACAACTATGAGTAAGTTAGCAATAATAATGTTACACAACTATTGTAATACTGTATTAATTTTCTCGATGTAGCATGGTACTGATGATGATCTTAGACCGAAACTAGTTTACCGCAATTGTTTTTATAATAAACATCTTGGTTTGCTATTACATATTTCTTTATCATTCATATATACACCAAGAAATGGAGAATTCGAATCATAATATTTATATATTAATTGTTTTAATTATTTAAAGATAAGTAGAAATCTTGTTGATTGATTATTTTTAAGTAAATAAAATTAAGTTTATTTAAATTGTAAAGGGAAAGGATGTGAGAGAGTACCGACATCTATGTAAAAATTGATCATGTACAGAAGGTGTGAACAGCAGTCTTATGAATAAAGAGTTAGAGTTAATACAAGTCGCATTACCGGGACTTTAAATTACTTTCGATGGTGCGACTATATATGAGTTTCAATTTTTAGAAATAGTAATTATTTTATAATAAATTTGAAAGGGGCCGAATCCAAGCGCCGGTCTAATAACTTCCCCGACACAATTCGGCGAATAGTTAAACATGAATTAGAATACTATATTAAAAACAAGTGTCAAGTCGACAATTAATGCACGAGTCCAAGTTTTAAAAAAAAAAACGAGAAGCGTAGCACGAATTTTTTTATATTATTTTTTTATTTTGCCTACTTTGTGCCCTGTAAAAAAATTGAACGTTTGAAATTTAGTGAATTTGGCGGGAGTTGGTGTTACTGGTATAACAGTTGAATATTTGGAAATTAATTTGTATTTTGTTTAGCTTTTTTGGCAGTTGTCAATAACAACGAAAACGTTACCAACCTTAAGAGAGAAAACTGTTACATTTTGATTTTTACACAATATGTCGAATGGTTACATTTCCATACACACTAGCTATTAGTTTAAAAATATCGTTATTATTGATGCAAAATTGAATTTCTTTTTAAAAATCGAGAGAATCTTGTCAAGTCTCTGCCTTAGTAAACATTCAAAAGACAACAAGGGATACAAGTATATATTGGTGGTGATCGATTGCTTCTCAAAATTCCTTTGGACACAACCATTGAAATCTAAATCTGCTAATGACGTAACATCTGCAATGGAAAAAATACAACTACAAAATCGTCTTCAAAAGAATCTTCAGTCAGATCAAGGAAAAGAGTTTTTTAATTGTCAATTTGATGCTTTAATGAAAAAGTGTAGAATTAATAATTATCATACATATAGTATGAAAAAAGCTTCAATTACTGAACGTGTAATTCGAACTTTAAAGAATAGATTATATAAATTGTTTACAAAAAATGCTTGATATAACTGGATAAAAGTACTTGATTACTGGAGACTACAATAATACAATACATGGAACAATAAAGATGAAACCAAACGAAGTAAAGAATAACCTTGTCCGTATCAGTAAGATGAAACATATGTTCGATGAAGGTTATACACCAAATTGGACAACGAAATTGTTCAAAATTATCAAAGTTAATAATACCAAACCTGTAACTTATTTATTGGAAGATTTACATGGACAACCAATCAGTGGGTGTTTCTATGAACAACCGGGGTTTTATTCCGTCAAAATCTCATGTCCAAATATAAGTATTCTTCAAAAAATTCGGAATCTACTCTCATCTCTTTCTACATTCAATGAAAATGAAGATGATCCAGAAGAGGGGATAGATGAATAAAAAGTTTGTGGGGGTGATAGTATATAAGGCCTAAATTTTTGCAAAGTACTCAGTATTTGTTTAGAAGACAGTAGATTTATTTCACACTAACATTGTGAGTGCAGTGTGACATGTATGGATTGAAATACTACATTAACGAAGCTAAATTGTTTCTTTCAGATGATAAAGATAGATAGAAGAGATAAGTTCTATATAAGAAGGGTATTAGAAAAGCTTTCACCTTATGGAGATATGCAAGAGGTTCTAAATGAATATGGTAAACATTTCATAGATTGTGTTTGGTCGAACAGTGACGCAACTAACGAACCTGATACTTGTAATTGTTCTTATACACGAAACAGATTGAACTCTTTGAGAAATTTAGTAAATAAAATTAAAAAAACTGTATAGTTGTGATAGCAGTGATAGTGATTTACATTACTATGTCACAGAGAACAGTGAATTTACAAAATGCTGTTGATACAGAAGATGCAGTATCCTGCATTTGAAATTTAGTTAAAGTCAATCTATTAAAAATGGACTCATATCACCTCACCAATATTTGGTTAAAGTTACCAGCATTCAATCAAAATGATGAAGATTTAAGGGGGAACTTCACACTCCGTTATTTCTGTTTTTAAAACGTAAGTTAGCGCTGTCGGCAGCTTGTATGAGGAAAAGATTTCTAACTTTCTACAGATTGAAAACTTAGTAAAAATTATTAATATTAGGTAAACTCCACTTTTCAGTAGATGGTTCTGAGCGCAGTCGTTATTTCTCATTCCTGTCATATACCATCACGTCACTGCGATTATATACTAATACACCACTCCTCCTTTTCTTGCATATGAGATTTTAAAATGAACACCTTTTGTCATTGCAATCGTCAATTTCTATGTAAAAAATTTTTTTTTAGCTCGATGAGGTAGAATTATCAATCTCTTTATAAACAAAAGTCCTTGATTTTATACACATTGCAGACAAAGTCTATGTGCTTTTATAAAAAATGAACAGTTGAATTTCCATAGTAATTAGTAGAACTATTTCTATTTCCATTCAATCCTAATCCAGCAATTTTCAAAATTTATTATGAAGATAACAGGGCATTTTTTAAGGTACAGTTGTGTGTCCAAATGGACACCCTGTATCTAAATTTGGACACCCAGTAATCATGAATTGGACAAGCTGAAAATAAATAATACTCACAGAAAATTCACGAATGTTTATAATTTTTAAAATAAAATACAAATTCCCAACAAAATAATAGGAGTATGACTTTGTACTGGACACCCACTACAAATTTCTTTAAAAATGTCCTGGAAGATAAACACATTTTTGTCAGAAAAATCCCCCTATTAAAGATAGTAATCAAGTTAGACTACATAATAACGACTTTATACATATATTCGGTATGTTGCCTAATAAATTGCATTATTGTATTAATTTTTCGGAGAAAGTCATATTTTCCAACCAACAATGTAGTTCTCAAAAATTGTACAGAGAGAGATAGCGTCGGCACTAACACTTCTGCACAATAATATAAACAGTAGGAGATTATCACAATTGCTTATTTTAACAAGTAAGAAAACAAATGTAGATATCGATATTTTATATCTTTGTCTGACGCATGTAAATTGTAAAATTAGTGGATCCATGTCGATTTGCTAAGATCGAGCGATTTACAACAGAAACGAGATTATAAAAAAATGTCGTAAAACAAATTATTGAAAGTGAATACATTTAGCGATGTGGTATAATGTTCGATCGAAAGCTAAAGGGTTGAAATTCTCCCTATGTGTAGAACTTTTTTCTATTTTATACCTGAACGTTCAAATTATAGTAATAATTTGCAGAATCTTTAATTGTCCGTTCTACTGTAGAACGATTTAGATTTAGATTTAGCGAAGAGAACAACCGTCCTAATTAAATAAAACAATAATAACTGTTTTGATGGTTTTATAGGACGGCTGTCCTCTAGGCTAAATCTTTCAATTATTAGTATTACGACAACATTTTTTTTTTATTATCTCGCTTCTATTATTTCGAATTATCATTTTTGGCAGAATCAAAACGAATATATATACAATATTGAACTTATAAAGAATTCCCCATTGTTTATTATTTTATTTATCAAGTTGACTACTGAAATTCTAGCTAGCTTATATATAATGAAGATTATAAATACTTAGTTGATTATATACTTCGATATTCTTTTGAAGATTTCTATTTATTGCATCTTTTTATTTCGCTTATTGAGCCTGTGAATGATAGATGGCGCTTAGAAAGAACTTACAAAATCATCCACTTATAGCCGAGGACGCTACTATTCAGTATAGTAAAAATCAGCCGGCATTTTCAAAATAAAACTTTAAAATGCCCTTTTTAGCAAAAATATTGACGTTGATGCCCAATAATTTGATTCTTATCAATGTTTAGCACCCATTCTACGTCCTAAATTTGGTTTCAAGTGTATAGTACTGTAAATACGCAATTTCGTAATTTCGGCCTTTTTGCCAAACCTACTCGTTCAAAGTCAATCAAAAAAATAGAGAAGATGTATAAAACCTATCTAGATGTGATTCAAAAGCCTACGAATTTTCTATCGGGTAGTTTTTGAAATAAAAAATAAAAACCTGTAAAAATCATGTTTTTTTGAGTTTTTTTCGATTTTTTGCAAAAACTACCCGATAGATGCTCTGTTAATTTGGCATAAACGATGCTTAGGGCAGTACTAAACTATGGTAATTTTTTCAGAATTTTTGAACGAGTGGTTTCAATTTTCCCAGAGTGAAGTTCCCCTTTAAGAAATTTGATTATTTGTAAACATGAATTAAATTGTGAACAACAAAACCAACATAATCATTATTTCAAAATGTATTGTACTGCCTGTCAATATAATAATTTGTATGATTTATCATCTATTTTTAAATAATTGGAATATTTGTAACTCATTTGTAATATAATTTTTTTTTATTAAAATATATTGTTTTAAATCAATTTTTTGTTTTATTTTACATAAAAATTATCTGTGGTTATCCAATTTTTTTCTTTCTTCCTCGCTAAAATATCTAGAATTAATTTTGTGTTTTTACGTTAAAAATTATCTGTGGTTATCCTGTACGCTTTTCCACATAGAAACCAAAAAAATTCTCCTCGCAGTTTAGTTGTTCAGTATTGTTAGAGTTTACCATTTTAAAATGTCTGGGTTCCAGGAAGGAGCATCATGTATGTGTCAGGTAAGTTCAAATAATTTAAGATTCTATAATTCTGTCTGATTTAAACTTAATTAGTGGAGTGATTGATTGATTGATTGATTGATTGTTATAATCGCTTTTTTAGCAATTTTGGTATTAGGAGAGGTACATCAGTCACCTTTCATATAAAATCTTAGAACAAGAGCAAACTATAAGAGATTTTGTAAGTTTACACCTATTGGATCAACATATAATGGCTCAAAGAAATAAGATCGAAATTTTGGAGGCTCAAACAAGATCATAGGAATTGTTAACAACTCTGCATAGTGAAGAGTTGAGAATTTTAAGACAACCGCATCGTCATCATCAATCCCAACAACAAGAACACGTAAATAAAGAACAAGAACAAGATGAATGTGTTATTCTTAAAAATAATTAATCATCAATAAAAGACGTGTTTATTTGTTGAATAAATTTATTAGTTTTCAATAAAACAAAAAAATCATATTTATTTAATTTATTTCTTATTTTTCTCCCTGTATACGAGGGAGGTAGGATCTGCCGCACCTATAGTGAAAATATTGGTGTTTCGTTTCAACGAAAATTTGGCGGTCCGAATCAGATTTCTAACCAGATGAAGAATTTTGTTCTGTTGATGTAAGTAGATGTCCTTAGAATCTCTTTTTTCGAGCTTATCATTAGAAGAACAATTAGAAAACTTCGATAATTCTAAGTTGAATGAAAATCACTTAGAAAATTCGGGTACTTCTACTGGTAAAGTGAATAATAAAAATATTAATAATAATAAAAAGAAAAATAAAAAGAAAAATAAGAATAAATATAAAATGGAATTCAAAGTTGAATACCTACATTGTGTTCCACAATTTGATGGAAACCCTAATGAACTCAATAGGTATCTAAACACATGTGAATCTATAATTACAAATTTTTATGACCAAAATAACCCTTAAAATTTCTTGAATACCTTTATATTAAATTCGCTAATTCCTAAGTTAACCGGAAATGCAAAATTAGTCATAGATATTCAAGGCGTAAAAACGTTTGCAGAGTTAAAGACAATCTTGAATAATAATTTCGCTGATCAACGCGATGAAGCCTGCTTAAATCGAGACCTTGTTATGCTAAAACAAATGAATGAAAATCCTCAACAATTTTATGATAGAGTTTTAAATTTATTGAACCTTATTTGTTCTTATATTGATGCACACGATAACGACAATGTATCGATTAGGACAAAAAAAAATTTATTCAAAATTATTGAAAATATTAATTGACTCTGGTTCTACAAGATCCTTTATTAATCCTGATTTAGCAGAGAAAATTTATCCAAATTGTAGAATTCACGATCCTTTTATTGTGTCTACCGTCTTTCAGCAATCGTCGCATAAATATACTGCCCTCATACCATCATCTAAATTGTTTCAATTACCCTTAAATAAATAATTCAAAATTCAAATTTCAGGAAGAGTTTGATGGACTCTTAGGCCTTGACAATTTGAAAATTCTTCAAGCTTCTATTGACTTCGGAAACTGATACCTTATTACTCCATACACAAAAATAAAAATTAGTTTTCATAAAACAGATCAATCACTAAACTGTATAAACCAAAGTAATTGTCATCATAAACTAAAATTAGATTTATCAAAATTTCGAACAGATCATCTAAATAATGAAGAAAAAACCCAAATTATGAATTTAATCAAAAAATACTTGCATATATTTTATCAAGAAAGTGCTCCATTAACCTTTACTAACCAAATCAAACATAAAATTAGAACAATTGATGAAATTCCAATCCATACCAAAACATATCGAAATCCTTATATCCATAAAGAAGAAGTTAATTCTCAAAATCAAAAAATGTTGGATCAACACATAATCCAACCTACTTCACCTTGGTCCTCGCCCATCTGGATAGTTCCTAAAAAATTAGATGCATCCGAAAAAAGAAAATGGCGTGTTGTAATTGACTATAGAAAATTAAATGAAAAAACAGTTGACGATCGTTACCCTATACCAAATAATTTAGATTTAATAAATGAAAAGGGAAATACAACATTAAAACTAAATGAAAGTCGAGAGGACCCAAACATATTCCAACCTGAATAAGATGTTCGCATTAAAAAGCATATTAGACAAAAACTGCTAATAAATTTGACAAAGCTACTAAGATAATTACAATTAACGACCAAATGAAAACAGTCTCCACACAATACCATGAGAAAATACATATGCAAAACATAAAACGACCCTTACAGAAACCTTATGAATTTCAAAACGACCCTCCCTAAAATACTCACTTAATTTTAGCTCTATTAATATACTAACTAATTACAATACTTAATATTAATTATTGTTACTAATTATTTATAATTCCATTATATTTTAGGATATTCCAATTAGTCTTCGGCCTAGAAAAAGAAATTCAAATTACTAACCTTTCTTCAAATCCTGGACTAATACCTGAAAGTTTGGGCCTTGCAAAATTTCAAGAATATTCGTATACATTAATACATTACTTTGATATTAATTCCATCATTATCGAAATTAACAAACTAGATCAACAATATTCAAAATTATTAGACAGTATATCAGTTAATCATAATTACACTAAAGATATTTTGGGTCATATAAATATTTTAAAATTTTCAAAGGAACAAGTTAAAACAAAAATAAAGGAAATTGTTCCCCATCCACAAAGAACAAAGAGAGGTTTAATAAATGGTATCGGTTCAATTTTTAAAGCAATAACGGGAAATTTATACGCCAGTGACGGCGAAAGATATGAGAATTTAATTAAAGAAATTCAAGAAAACCAAAATAAATTAGCGAATGCTGTAAATAAGCAAAATTCTTTATCAATAGATATAATTGACCAATTTAATAATTCAGTTCAAAAGGTATTTCATAACGAGAAAGAATTAGAAAGTAAACTCTATAAATTAGCACTATATGTTGGATTTACTAATGATGACAGTACCACATCATTACTTATCAAAGATGCATTCAATCATATGATAAGTTTATATACAACTCTGAATTCAATCTTACAAGATATTGAAAATTCTATTACATTTGCAAAATTAAACACAGTTCACCATAGTATAATAAAAACTTCTGATCTTTACAAAGAACTAATTAAATTAATATCAATCATAAATCCTGCGAAATTACCTTTTGAAATAACTTTAGAAAATACTTTATTGGCAGAAAATATTATAAATGTTGAATGTTTTATAAAAAACAATAGAATAATTTAGATTTTACATTTTCCAATATCGTATGCTCAAAATTTTGAATATTATCAATTATACTCACAAGTAAACCTTACGAAGTCAAAACTCCCGATTTTGATGATTTTTGGTATATAAGTACTTCATTCTATTCTAAGGGATGCGTGTTTTGTCATTCGTGCCCATACGCAAGTTTAAGGGAGAAAATGGGGGTTGAAGTTACCCCTGCAAAATCAGTTTTTTAGCAATATCTCTAGAAATGTTCAATATTTTTTGATAATTCAAAAACTGAAAGATAGACATTTGTGAGGGCTATAACGTGGTAGAAACCAATTGTCAATATCTTGTTGGGGGTAGAAATGACAGGCACTTATGTGCCGTTTTTTACGGTTTTTTGCAATTTCACACCCCATGGTAAAACATAACAATATGAAATTTTTTTTTGTGGTAGAAAATTACAAAATAAAAGTTACCTGTTCGAGGGTTTTTCGTTATTTTTAATTGTTACCCCATAGATAATTCTTAAGTGTTGTAATTTTAGGGGTGAATTTTGACTATGTATATAATTTTTTGAAATCGTATTTATGTGAGTTTTGAAGACATTTGAAGAAGCTTTCAAATAATATATGAATGAGTACCCCAAACTACCCCTTAATGAATTATGCTAATCTGACTTTATGAAAAAATATTTTATTACTATTAGTGAGTCTACTCATAGTAATCTTTTTATTTACCTTCTCTAGTATATAATTATCCAACTTTTAATTTTAATTACTATTTCTACCAATTACAACCCCTTCTGAATTATGATATATAATGGCAACAAAATTTGGTAAATTGGCGAAAGAACGATTTGAAGAGTGTTTTACCTATGTATTCACCCCAGGCAGCAACACAAAATCAGTTTGGGCAGAAAGCAAAGGCTTGTATGAAATAGTCCCACTATCCACATGTGTCTAAATTATGAATTTACCAAAGGGGTCTACTGTACTTATTCAGGCTCTAGAAGTTTATGGCTTTCGCCAATGGAAGAAATTCGTTAAACAGTTCTCGAACATTGTGTTGTTGTCATGATATGATTGTAATATTCACTTAAGGGATAACATAATTAAACTACAATCAGTCCATAATCAGTTTTCTTCCCCAAGATATACAGAATTATTCAAATATGCGTGGTACCAGAGTGAATTTCTAAATGAAAGACCAGATTTTTCTACAGATTTTTCATTCAAAGCCTATCATACAAACCGTACATGCAACGTTTGTGAATGTAACCTGCAGATGGTGCAAGCAAAATCTTTGCCTTGAACATTTCTTCCAAATTTATCATTACTATAACAACTGCTGATCATAAGCAAGTTGTTACGTATATGGAAATATGTAAAATGTAGGGAATTTCTAGAATAATTGTAAATAGAATAATAGAATATTTTTCTATAAATTTATATTATCATAGTTCGGAAGGGGTTGTAATTGGTAGAAATAGTAATTAAAATAAAAAATTGGATAATTATATACTAGATAAGGTAAATATAAAATAATTACTAGGAGTAGAATCACTAATAGAAATAAAATATTTTTTCATAAAGTCAGATTAGCATAATTCATTAAGGGGTAGTTTGGGGTACTCATTCATATATTATTTGAAAGCTTCTTCAAATGTCTCCAAAACCCACATAAATACGATTTCAAAAAATTATATACATAGTCAAAATTCACCCCTAAAGTTACAACACTTAAGAATTATTTATGGGGTAACAATTGAAAATAATGAAAAACCCTCGAACAGGTAACTTTTATTTTGTAATTTTCTACCACTAAAAAGAATTTCATATTGGTATGTTTCACCATGGGGTGTAAAATTGCAAAAAACCGTAAAAAACGGCACATAAGTGCCTGTCATTTCCACCCCCAACAACATATTGACAGTTAATTTCTACCACGTTATAGCCCTCACAAATGTCTATCTTTCAGTTTTTGAATTATCAAAAAATATTGAACCATTCTTGAGATATTGCTAAAAAACTGATTTTGTAGGGGTAACTTCAACCCCCATTTTCTCCCTTAAACTTGCGTATGGGCACGAATGACAAAACACTCATCCCTTAGAATAGAATGAAGTACTTATATACCAAAAATCATCAAAATCGGGAGTTTCGACTTCGTAAGATTTACTTGTCAGTACCAGTACTCGATCAAAATCAATTTTAAGCCATAATTCCTGATGATAAGTTTCTTCTAAAGAGTGATGTCTATCTTGCATTCACAAGCCAACCATGTAAAAAGATGCAATCAAAATTATATATATGTAATAATTTGGAAATAAAAACGATTGAAGAAAAGAGTAAACCATGTGAACTGCAACTTTTGGATAACGAAAATATAAATAATTGCACCCAAATTCGAATCAAATTAAAACAAACCATCATCAAACGTATACCGTCACAACAATATATTATGGTATTTCCAAAAGAAGAAATTGTAAAATTGAATTGCTTCAATCAACAAAGTTCAAAATGGCTGTATGGTTCCTACTTAATCAAAATTCCTAATGGTTGTCAAATTTCAACAAAAATTGAAACTATTCAACATTTAGAAGACAAATTAGAAAAACCCCAAACAATATTATTTCCACAACTACAGATCAATGGTGATCGTACTCAAAATCTAAATTGGACTCTTCATCTGCAAACATCAGACATAGATGACCTTCATATACTCAAGAATCAACTCATTCAAAACAATGTAGACTACAACAAACAGTCCAACTGGTCAAATTTTCATATGCCATCTGTACGGACTATTCTATTATATATATTTGCAATTTTAATTTTTGTATATTTCCTAAAAATAAAGGTCCTCTCACTTTTGAAACAAAACCCGAATGATGAACCAAAACCAATAGATTTAACTACTGTTCAACTTCCTCGTTAACCTCCAAAGTTGATTTTAGGAATGGAGGAGTTATATTAATAGAAACAATGATTCCATTTATATTAGCATTTTTCATAAAACAGTACCTTTTTATTAAAGTCAGATTGCAATTCATCAAAAATATTGTATAAATATTATAAATAAAAAGGTGGGAATTCATTAATATCATATATAGTTAGAAGTAGATACAAAGCCATTTTAAGCGTATATTAAAATAAGCTTGTAACATAATAAATAATAATAATTATATTATAATTGTGAATTTATTAAAATTAAAATAAATATACATCATATACATCTTGTTTGACAATGGTACTGATGATGATCGTTTGATCGAAACTAGTTTAAAAAAAAATTATTAAATAATTTCATGATATATGAACTGTTTAATTATAAACAACACATCTTTAATCATCAACATAAATCATGAATGGTCAACAATACTTAATTAATTAAAAATAAATATAATTTTTAAAAAATAAAAAGGGTGAAAAAATATAATTCGTGGAAAAATAGAAGGCTCTTGCACAAGAACTAGTGAGCTACTGACGAATACTGTGATAGGCCACATAAAGAGCTTTCAGGCATTTGAAAGTCACTATACTCGATCACAAAATCCAGACAGAATGTTTTTAAATCCAGAATTAAATATAAGAAAAATGTATAACTTATACTTGCAAAAATGCAAGGAAAATAACTTGAGTTCAGTTAATGAATAGACATACAGAAAAATCTTTAAACGAGATTTCAAGTTACACTTCCATTTACCACATAAAGATACTTGTGCGAAATGCGATTTCTTAAATACGAAATTTAAAACAATGATGACGAAGAAAAAACGATTCTTGTAAAAAAAACATGATGCTTACTTGCAAAATGCTGAATTAGCAAGAAAAGCATTACAAGAAGATAAAATTCTCTTTTGACTTACAAAACGCCTTACCCAAAATTATCTATCTCAATCGCATATTACAAACGAAATATGTATATTTTAAACGAGGGTTTTCACAATTTCCACGATAATAAAGTTAATATGTATGTGTGAGACGAAACTGTTGCTTCTAGGAGATCGCAAGAAGTAGCTTCTTGCTGTTTGAGGCATTTAGAAAATGTAACGATCCAACACCATGTTATTGCCTGCAGTGACATGTGTACTGGGCAAAATCGAAATTTACAAATGGTATTGAAGTGGTTGAAGGTTGTCCAGTCGTTGGAAAATAACATTGACATAATTGATCACAAATTTTTACTCTCGGGGCATTCATACCTTCCGAACGATGGAGACTTTGGCATTCTAGAAATAGCATTGCGAAAAAAAAATTTCTGTGCACACTACGGGATTATTATGAGGTAATAACATAATGCAGAAAAACATCACGAATTCATTTTACATGAAATGAAACGAGGGAATTTCGTTTCAACAAAAAATCTACAAAATACGATTAAGAAACAGATTACAAAAACATTAATTGCGAACAGGTCAATTGGTTGAAAATATGTTGGTTGAGGTTTCTCAAAAGTGCACCATATACTATTTTATATAAAACATCGATGAACGACGCAGAATTTAAAACTATAAATTTATTACCTACACGTACTGGAAGACCGCTAAAATTAAAAAAAAAAACGCACTAGCGACTTTGTACCAAAATGCCTGGCCTATTACTTACGAAAAATATAAAGACATCAAATAGTTATTAACTTATATATCTCCGGTGCATCATGCATATTTCGAAACACTGCCACATGCAGAGTATAAGTAAATACTATCAGTATCTTGTAATTTTGACAATGTAATTAGCGTCTAAAGTTAAATTTTATGTCTTGTCATGCGTATTTGTAAACAAGGTTGGATTCAAATGAAATATATTTTAAGTGATATTTGATTTTTCAAAATTGAAATTAAACGATTTTTACAATTGTCTAATTTTGAAAGTGGTGTAAGTCCATTTACAGCCCATAAATATGTATTATTGTAGTCTAAGTCGCCTAAAACAAATCTATACTATAATCAAATTAAATATAGATAAAACAATTGAAACATTGCCAGACTTCATATAATTTGTTTAAATTATTTAATTAACAGATATGCTAACCTCTAATTTTCTCGAAACAAGAGAAAATGGACTTACACCACTTTCAAAATAATCGGTGAAATTATATTATTCACCATATTTGTAGCCCTGTCATGATTTCTAGAATATTTAATAGGTTTTTTACCCTTTTGTTCAGCACTCATGGTGTATGCCCACGTATAAAAACTTGTGTACCAATAACGCCAATATTATAATTAGTTTTATAGGATCTATGTCACTGTCAGTAAACACATTATTTTGTGAATATATATTTGCATTATTTTGTGAAAAAAAACCCCTTTTGGTCTTATATGCAGTTTCTAGCTCATATTGGAATTTCTTTTTCCACGACTTCTACATTTCTACTAAGCTCGAAGGATATTTTATCGTAAACTACTAAAGGTACATTGGAATGACTGTGTCAGTTTCAATTGTTGATGTAATCTATTCCTAGAAGTAAATGAATATTTGCCAATTTAATCAAAATACTGTGGACATTTTTATGGCATTGTATATTGTAAAAAGCAAGACCGATATCTAATACAAATAAATCAGAAACAAATGATAAAAATCAGACGCGTACGAAAAAAGTTCAACATAATCACAAGAATGTGTTAATAGACTCGTTACTAGAATATTTGTGAGTCTAAACCGTTCAAATGTACGCGATTGTCGTTTCACATCTTACATTTATATAATACCAAAATCAGTAAATTTCTTTTGTAAAGTCTAAATCGTACAAGTGTCATTAAAACCCGTGTCGTTTAGGCCATCTACTCGTCAATGTCGTAATGTTGAAGTTTGATCTTCAAAATTTCTGTTCTTGTTAATGTTTCTCATTATATTATAATTAGTGGAACACCTAATTATTGATATAGTGCAGTTGTTTAATGTTAATATCATTTTTTTATATGTAAGTATGCCTTATATGTACGTGTTTTAAAAATTTTAATATTCTCCTTCTATATTGTTTCTGAATGTAAAATTAAAAAAAAAACACATTCCAACGTAAAAGATACTTCGATCGGTATAGCAATGTTTCTTGTGACCAACACAATCACCCTTCAACAACAGCACCAATATCACCGAAATAATACGAGAGAATAGTAGGCTTTACTCGTAGGCTCTTAACCGCGTGATCGGAGAAGCGCCCGACAAAGGAAGCTCCAGAACCGCACGAAAGGGGACGCGTCATCCCGCACGAAAAAAACATGCGTGTAGATGAGATCAGACGCGCCATTCCAAGCGACACTCCTGACCGCGCAAAAGAGCGTACGTGTAAAGAACAAAACCGTCCTTTTTCGCTCGCGACTGGCGTGGAGTGTGGTATTTTAGAAAGAATGGCATTTATACGTAACACAATTGGAACCGCGCAATTTTACAAATGTACACTCCAAAGAAACTTTTTTGGAGCGCAGGCGTCATTTATAAAAAAATGTGAATTTATAAAATTGTGAAAAATTGAAAATTTAATAAAAAAATATGTATATAACAAATCTTTCCCATTTAAGACCTTCACAGAATTTATTTTAAAAAATTAGTATATTTGTAATGGGTATTTCGGCATCATTTGTCTGTCGATATAGAAAGTTTTTGAAAATAAAATTACATAGTCTAGGTAAAGTGCTGGTCGATGTTCACATTTGGTAAACACTCGCAGATCATAAATTCTTTTGCAGTTACTCTATTGCATTACACTATGTACCTGGAGTATGACTAGCCCTTTGACCATCTCAGCTACCGGGGCAAACACGTGCAAATTTAATTACTGTTGGTAGGGATCTGTTGTTGTTGCAGTTCAGTTCGATTTTACTGCATACAATGACAATGGCTGACGGACGTTGCTGGTCCAAAGAACTAGTCACAGAATTCATTTCTGTATATAAAAGATTACCGTGTTTATGGAAATTAAAATCAAAAGAGTATTGTAACCGGAATTTGAAAAACCAGGCCTATGATACACAGGTGGAGTTGTGTAGGTCAGCCATCCCAGGAATTTATTCCTTCTCTATTTATAGAGACGGCGTCTGTGGTACTTTGAGTTGCTCCTGTTCACTCAAGAACAGGAAGCGCCAGAGGAGAACATAAGTTCCATAGAAGAAGCCATACTGCAGCAAACTGGAGAGACCGCAGAATGTGACGGGAAATTGGAAGATGAAACAATCGAACAGGTAATTTAAATACAATTCATACATTTTTCATCAGTTATTTATCTATTTATACCGCTCTATGAACCATGGAAAACTTCTCTCTTTGCGTTTTACGCTCTTCCTTGCGATAACATTTGTTGCTGCAAACTGACAACGTCGCAACATATGCTATTGTGTTTCAATCTAATGGCTCCCTGTAAAATTTTAAATCGCGCTGCAATAATCCCGAATGCATTCTCTACAACGTTGCGGGCCCGACATAGCTGATAATTGAAAATCCTCTTTTCTTAATCCAAATCGCGTTGTGGATACGGTTTTAAAATGCGCTCGTTTAGCGCAAATGCTTCATCGGCAACAAATACAAAATTTAAATTTTGACGTGTTTCTGAGTTTTTCGGAAAATTTAACTGCTTCTTTCTCATTGTCTCCCACAAAACAGAATATTCAAAAACACCTCCATCAGATAGTCTACCATTTCTCCCAATATCTACGTAAATGAATTCATAGTTGGCATTCACCAACACAAGGAGAACAATGCTATAGAAATTCTTGTAATTGTAAAACTTAGCGCCTGAATTCGCTGGCGGTATAATTCTAATTTGCCTGCCATCTAATGTTCCTCCACAATTAATGAATTTCTATCGACTTTCAAATACTTCAGCAATTTATAACCATTCTTCGGTTGTAGACGGGAACTAGAATTATTTTTATTGCAGTGTCGTAATTTGAAAATATTTTTTAATTTCAGCACGATGCAATGGAGCCAACGGCAACAACTAGCCATAAAAGGAAAAGAACAGTGGACGCGCAAACTAAATTTTTAGAATCGTGTGCTGCAGCGCTGAGTGCTTTTCAAACGCGGCGCGAAATTGGAGAATATGAAGCACTCGGTATTAGTGTAGCAAAAAAATTGCAGCGAACGGGCTCCGTCCAGGCGTTGCACGCCAAAAGATTAATAAACAATTTCTGTACCGCCGTTTGTTAAACATACTGAGTGAACAAACTAGACTTAGTGATTAGTGTGCAACAGATGTTATCATCTGTCACACTGCATTGATATGCTGCGTGATAGGGGCATTGTCAAAAGTCAGATACAAACGATTTTGCATGCGCACTTTGGTGTGAAGAAACCACACAATTTAACAGTAGCTTGAAAAATCACTCTTGTGACTTGTTGCAAAACAATGCTCAAAAAATTCAATCGCGGCGCTTTTGCTAACGTATACAGTATAATAACAGGTGACGAAACGTAAATCTATTCGTATGAACCAGAAACAAAACAACAATCAACTGTTTGAGTGTTCGAAAATGAACCAAAACCAACCAAAGTTGTTCGTTCACGGAGCGCTTCAAAAAAAAACGATTGCTTTCTTTTCGTAAATCTGAGCCTGTTGCTATCGTTGTTCTTGAGGATCGAAGAACGGTAAACGTTGATTGGTATACAACAATTGGTTTACCTGATATTGTCGCGGAAATCAGAAAAAAAAAACAGGAATCGGTGCATCATCCTTCACCACGACAACGCCAGTTCACACACAGTTCTTCGTACAGTCGACTATATAAAGGAGAACAACATCGAATTAATGATTCATTGTCCGTATTCGCCTGATTTATCACAAAATAACTTTTTTGTGTTTAGTCAACTAAACTTATTGTTTCTTGAAATAGAAGAAAATTGTATGGCGTGTATACACTTTTGTGATTGACTATATTTAATTTCTACTATTATCCGTTATACTGTTATACTTATAAAAGAAAAAAGTTGAAATTTTTGAAAAATATCATAATCGTGAATTCATTGAAATAGATTCATTACAAGACTTTATTCGAAATAATAATTCATGGTGTTCTTTTTATATAAAAACTCCCCATTTTGAAATTGTAAGAGATACATGGTGTTGTAAACAGGCTCACAGAAAGCTTGAGTTAAATAAAGTTTAATACGTCATCAGATGACGAGTAAATAACTGAGCAAGACCAAAAGCGTTAGAGGGCACCCCTGAATCGCTCTGCAAGAAGAAAAACATCGTTTGTCTACATATTTATGTACTGAGCTATTTGTGTTGTTTAAGGTGCTTTTCGGTGATTTTTCAAGCTTTTTTTCTATAAATATTAGTTGTGGTTTTTATTGGTTTAGAAAATTACAACTTCTCACGTTTTTTTCCAATTAACATATGAAAAGTTTACAATAACACAAATAATTACTTAATTAATTAATTAATTATTAAGACCGATTTTCATCGGATTTTAAACATTAATTTAACGGCGTCATGGACCTTTCTTTGAATCTACTTATTTAATTTTTGTATCATATACCTATATTTTTTTACCAGCGTTTTTCGTCTTCTTTCCGTTCGATTTTATAATATAATTCCATAACCAATAAAAATCAAAACAATAATTTCTTCTTCTCGATCCATTCTAACCCAACTTTTTCTTCAACAACACAAAGAAAATTATATCAACGTCAAGGAGCGTGAAAAAACAGGTGTTGCCGTTTACACATACGCTCTTTTGTGCGATCAGAAATGTCGTTTGCAATAGCGCGTGTGATCTCCTTACACGTATATTTTTATCGTGTGGGATTGCGCGTTCCTTTTCGTGCGGTCTGGAGCGCGCTCCTCGATCACGCGGTTAAGAGCTTGCCTGTGAACGAAAACTTTTTTGGAGCGTGCAATCCTGGAACGTCCTAAATACTGCGTGAAAGAATGCAAACCATCAGTGCATTTACACAGACAATCTTGCGTGCGCGATTGAACGTGAGAGTCCTTAATCCCCATAGGCCCGACTCAAATAACTAATCGTCCCCGCAGGAGTCACTGCGATTAAAAATTTTACCATGTGTCCCTTCCTTTATAATGTAAATATGGTAATATTATTCATTTAAAACATGTCGCCTTTTGAATGCATATTTCGGTACAATCAAGAATTACTCTTATATCGTTAAAATTTTCAAAAGTTGTTGGAATGTTTCACAGGCAGGTTAGTCGAAAAAGAACATGGTCCAAGCATGATAAACCAGCACAAACCATATCAAAAGCTGAGTTGCATAAAAAAAGATCATGATGTCAATTTGGTGGGATTACAAGGGTGTCGTGTATTCTGAGCTGCTTCCAAATAACCAAACGATCAACTCAGTTACTGCCAACAGCTTGTCAAATTGGAGAAAGCAATCAAAGAGAAAACTCCAGACTTGGCAAATCGCAAGGGAATCGTGTTCAACCGTGACAATGCGAGGCCTCACACATATTTAGCAACACATACGAAACTATTGGAACTTGGTAGGGAAGTGATGTCGCACCGCCCATACAACCTCGACTTTGCACATCGGATTATAATTTATTTCGAAGATTACAAGACTTCTTAAAAAGCAAAAATTTCAGTAATAACAATGACCTTAAATTATACTTGATTAAGCTTTTTGCTGTTAAGGACCAGAAATTCTGTGAGCGGGGGAACGTGAAATTACTAGAAAAATGGCAAAAGGTCATCGAACAGAAAATATTATATTGATTAATGTTCATTTTTTGTATAGAAAAAATTGAATTTTATTTCACACTGAAAATCTGAAATTACTTTCTTGCCAACCAAATCAAGTAGTTTTAAATTGAATTATTTTAACGGGCATTGTGAAGTAAGAACAATCACTAATTTTTGTCCAATTGTTGTGGCAGCTACTGCACTTGAAGCCGCTGAGGATGTAACCATACATTGGAGTGCAGCTTCTTGTATCATACCATACAACCTTCGATTTTCTCTGATACCATAAATGACTGCTTTCCATACGTATCTAAGAATTCACAATAAATTGTTGAATTATTTTACCACTCCAGTGTAGTAAAGAAAACACGTTTCTTCGCGTAAAAAGATGATAATCGTGATTGATTCTGTGAGCTTCGACCTCAATTTCAAATCACACGCATATTTTCCATATAAAAACAGTAACATTGCAGATCAATATTAAAACCATTATGAAATACCATAATACAAGTATATATCTCTTTGAGACGTTTTGGTTAATTGTCATTTTACTGCCATATTACTTTAACAACAAAACTGTTAATTCCCCCTAAATTAACGAAAAACCAGGGATTTCAGTACAAAAATTTAATGAGCTTTATCTGTTCACCAAATACTGCTCATTCAGATTCCCATTGTAATCGATGCAAAATATACAATTGCGATATTTATTTGAAGTCATCTATTTAGAATCAGAACAATGGCTTTAATCTCTCCTCATAATTAATTAGTTTAGGAATTTTTAATGGTTGCTTTAAGATACCAAACAGTAACCGGTATAACGCAACCGATTTAGCATTTAACGTACAAAAATTCAGGACACTTTCAAAATTTTACAAGGCTTAGATTTAGAATAATTAATAGAGTTGTTGAGACCAAAAATTGATTAAAATTTCTACAGGCCAATATACCTATTAAAGGGGGATTGCGTATAACCTCATGTCAAGAATGACGAACCTATGACCCGCCGGTCAGACACTGGACCCACGCATCATTTAAAGACTTAATGAAGGGCTAAGTGTCACATGGTACCATCTCATTAATATAAATTTTATAATATCGACCTTTATTTCGCGGTATTCATTTGCAAAAGTAAGAGTGGTCAATACAGCAGTACTTTTCACCAAAAATTAAACAATCCGAATCAGATAACTGTTACTCAATCATCTTACAATAGACAGAAGAAAATAATATCGATTTGACTAAAAAAGAATTAGAAAAGAAGCTGAGAAATAATATAAGAAAGAAAACCGTCAATCAAAAATAACCGATTTCTTAAAAAGCACATAACTTTCACTTTCAAAGTTTGTTCTTTTTTTTGTCAGTTTACACATTGAAATTACCTTAATAGATAAAAATACACTAGAACCTCGCTTAACGAGCACCTCTCTTAACTAGTAATTCGCATAACGAGCAAAACAAATTGTAAAAGAATGCCTTGTTTAATAAGCGACGTTTCGCATTACGAATGGCGAGAAGTTACATCAGTCTGTGTTTAGCACTCGTTCCAGTAGCATCGTAGTGTCGCTTGTGATCACCCGTTTCCTCGAACTTGTATTATATTGTGTTATCGCCGATTTTCTTAAAATTTATATACTGTTTAAAAACATTATTATGCAAAAAATTTGATTCGATTGTAATCAAATTAGGCAAGCTTATGTTGAAGCAACCCTTGTTTTCATATAGATGTCATAATCTTCTTGTTAACTGTTGAAGCATGTTGGTTGCAAGCAATTATGTTTCAATATCACTTAATGTGTAAGAGGGCGCATAGCTAGTACGTATAAGAGTACGCGCGTACTCTCATACGATTAACTTTGTGAATTGCTCTTGTGGTTGTAAAATTATTTCTGTTCAAGTAGTATGTCTAAAAGAACGAGAAAGACAGAGAAAAAACTGTCCTCCTTCTGTGCTTGAGGAGGTAAAAGTATAAGATCAGTTGCCTTATCAACAGAACAATCACCCCGTATCAAATAGCAACAATATTCACTTCAGCTTATTTCAAAGCCGCCAATGTTGCAAATGCCTAAAGAAGATTGGGTTGGTTGCTCTATATGTCAAGCGTGGTGGCATGAATAATGTACCGATTATTTAGGTTCAGGCCCGTTACACACAAGTGCGTGTAAGAGTACGCATTTGCTGTTATTTCTTTTTTACCCTATATTTCCAAATTTAATTACACTACGCTTAAGGATATGTATTAGGTTGATAAATAAGTCTTGTGGTTTATAAATTAATAAAGTTTAATTTTTCAAATGTAATTCTCTAATGAATTATAGGCAGCTCTTTTGAAAGTGCGCAGACTTACACCACCTTACCCTATCTGTATGACATTTATTAGCTTGAGAATTTGTTATGCAGAAACCGCATGGAGACATAACCTCATTTGTTTGATAATGTCGTGATTAATTTTTAAAAGCATGCATTTTCGAGTAAAACCGACCGCAGCTGCAGAGCCCGGTTAGTATTGCCCGAAATTCATAATAATTATGTTTTTTTTTCAGATGCTGTAAAAATGCCTTTCAAGTACAACAGTAAAACAGACCGGGGTTCATGGTCTATAGAAGATATGACTCGGGCAATAAACGCCGTCCAAACTAAATATATGGGAATAAAAAAAGCATCTTGAATGTATCACGTACCTTATGGTACTCTTCAGGACCGTCTTAGAGGCAAAGTCGATCAAGATAATAAGAAATTGGGAAGACATGCAGTTCTTAAAACCCTGCCCAAGAGGACGAGCTGTGCAATCATATAATTAAAATGTCGAAATTGTTTTATGGAATGTCGAGACTTCAAGTTAAAAAGATCGCTTTTCAAAATGTGGGAGCCAACAACATCCCGAATAATTTTAACAAGGATAAAAAAATTTGTTGTAATAACTGCTACTATGAGCTTTTGAAAAGACACCCTTTGAAAAAGCCAGAGAGCACGTCATTGAACAGGGTAAAAGGGTTCAACAAGAAAGAAGTAGACTTACTTTTCTCTAACTTGTCTAGAGCCTTCGAAGACTATAATTATCCTGCTAATCGTTTTTACAATGCCGACTAAACCGGTGTAACTCCTGTGCACATTCCTGGAAAAATTTTGGCGTGTAAAGGACAACGACAAGTTGGTGTCATTACAAGTGGAGAACGGGGAAAGTTGGTAACCGTCTTTTGTTCAGTGAGTGCTGCGGGGGAATATGTGCCCCCCATGTTCATCTTCGGAAAGGCTAGAATGAAATATGAGCTCACAAAAAATAGCCCAACAAATGCTCTCTATAGAGTTTCAAAAATGCTGAATGGATTCAGCATTTTACCAGGCATACTAAATGTTCAATCACGGACAAAGTGTTATTCATAATAGATAACCATAGCAGTTACTGTACACTAAAAGTGTACAATTTCTGCAAGGAGAATGGTATAACCATAGTGACCTTACCACCTCACACATCCCATCGACTACAACCACTACAAAAACAATCAAAAAAATTGACCAGTCGGATATTGCCGAGCTGTTCAAAAAGGCCTACAACAAGACAGCGACAATTGAAAAAGGTGTAAAAGGATTTGAGGCAACAGGGATTTTTCTAATTAACAGAGATGTAATAAATGAGGAAGAATTTATCCTTATTGAAGGAACCATGATAGAGGGATAGGAATCGCAATGACAAGATGACAACACAAAGGGGATAGTGTAAAAAAGACGTAGGAACTAAGGATAAAACAGCAAATAAAATAACAAAAATGATAAAAGATACTGTCAAGGAAAACATATCGAGCAAAGACTTGTCAAAAGCTGGTCCATCGCGAATTTCGGGACAAAAAGCTATCAATAATATGTCAAACGATTTTGATACCGATAGCGAATCAGACGCTAGTATAGTTTACTATACAGATCAGGGAACTGATAATGACTTAGAAAAAAGCGTGAGAGTCAATGTGTAATTTGAAGACCTTCAGCCTACTTCACAGTTTTTATGGTCCAGCCAGAAAACGGGGCAAGAAAACACATTCTCAATTATTTACCGTGACACCAAATAAAGAAGAATTAGAGAAGAAAGAACGCAAAAGTAAAAAAAATGGAACTGGCGAAATCAAAAGGAACAAAACAAAAATTAGTAAGAGATAACGAACCAGAGAAAAACAAGGACAAGCCAAATAGAAAGAAGAGGCATTTGGAAGAGGCCACGGACCCTTGCATCGTATGCGAGGAATTCGGCAAGGACAATAAGTAGTAGGTGACTTGCCTTTGTGGAAAATCATCACATGCCGAATTTGCAGGCGTGGAGATCACGTAAGTGTATATTTGTCATTTTTTATCAGCCATAAATCACTTACACAGCTTTCATGTTATATGTTTAAAGTTATCATGCATGTTTAACATCTTTGTTCCATTGATATTTTGTCAATAAGATATTTTTTCAAATTTTGTATGGTCCAAGCATGGTCGATATTACCCGAATAGGTAGGGTAATACCGATCATTTTCATATTGTACTGTTTTTTAAATAATTTTTTGATTTTGTTTAATATCTACGTTTCCGCCTTTTCTTAGTCTTCTATAATTATAGTTTGTTAAATTTTGCACAAAATAAGTTTTAAATTCTAGCTTGTTTGATATATATTATTTATTTCCCTTAAGTGGTCGGTATTCCCCATATTTCCCCTATACGAAACAATTCATGAGAAGGGTAATTTAGAATCGTCATAACTTTGTCATTTTTTGAAGTATTAAAAAAAAATCACCATTTTTACTTAATTTTCATTTTATTAAAGAAAAAAAAATATTGTAAATGTCTCCATTCATAGATAAGATGAGTGTAGTAAAGAACATTTGGTGGGCGATCTTTTTTACCAGTCGGTGCAATTGATCACAGGACATGGAAGATTCAGTCACTATTTATTTAGCGTAAGTGTCTCAGAAAATTATGTGTGCGAGTGTAGTGCGATGTACGACGTTCGATCCCTCGTAATGTTCTGGTGTTCAATATTTAACGATTGGCGCGGACAACGCACAGGTAAAAGCGACGTTGTAGACATGAAGAAAAATGGAGAATGATGGCAACTGTTTGACACGAGAGCTTGGAAGCTCGATAAATTGAGATATCAAATAAATATCTGTTGATTGCCTCAATTATATTGTGTAACATCAGTAAGAGAAACTTTGATTCATTCCACTATGTGGAATGTGGGGTTCATTGTGTTGTGATCAAACTAGAATATGAGATTTAGCATGACAATTCATTGTTTATAGTGATGAGCACATTTGGTCTTGGTCTTGCAATCTTGGTCTTGGTCTTGCATTTTTTACAAGATCAAGACCAATAGTCTAACTTTGCTTGCAATACCAAGACCAAGACTTGATTTACAAGAACAAGACTAAGACCTAGCATGCAAGAACAAGATAAAGTTGCAAGAAAAAATATATATACAAACTTCTATTATGAGCCAGTAGATAATTGATCAATTTTCTTAGCTCATTATCAAGCAAAATTAAGATTATTTTTTTGGGAAGGTAATAGCGTTGTTGGAATAGTTTAACAATAAGTCAGCATTTCAATAGGTAACGTGAAAAGTAGTTAAATAAACGGAAGTGTATATTCATCATGAGATAAGATATTGTTAGTAATTTAATATTGTTATAAAGACAATCAGCCGCCCTATTCACCGGTCACCTATTTTTTTTTTAAATATATTTATTCGTCAGTATTGTTCGAGTTACTAGTACAACAAGTTTTCATAAATTGAATTGAGTAAAAATGTCTAGTGAAGATATGGGTGTTTCAGTTGATTTTACTGACACAAAAAAATATAAATGTAATACACAAACCAGTAAAAGCAAGTTTAATAATTGTTTTGAAATAATCGGTAGCGGAAGCAGTATCTTAGGTTTGTGTAAATTGTGTAAAAAACAAATAAAAATGAAAAACCGAAATACATCCGGGTTAAAAAAACATTTATATTCAATCCATAAAAAGGAATTTTATAAACTCTTCCCACAACAAAAACAAACATCAAGCAGCATTTTAAATTATTTCAAATCTAATGAACAGTTAATAGTATTATATATTTTTTTACATTGTACATTAATTGTTTAGTTGAATTTTTGAATATTTAATTTCTAAATTATTTAATTGTTGCATACCTATTGGTATGTTATAAGTATTTATATGATGTTCTAATTTTTATTTAAATGATTCTAAAATTATATTTCCTTTTTTAGGTGGAAAAAACAAGAATGATATTACAACAACTACGGTAGATTGGATTATAAAAAAATATCTGCCTTATTCGTTTTTTGATGATGACGAAACTCAAAACTTTTTTCGATTAATAAATCCAGATTTTAAAATTCCCAAACAATTTACTCTTCGGCGCCAAGTGGAACAGAGATTTCTAGACTTCAGTGTCATGTAAAACATGTGCTACAGAAATGCAATTCAAATATTTCATTTACGATTGATGGATGAACATCTATTGCTGATCGATCGTTTTATGGTATTACTGCCCATTTTATAGATTATGAATGGAATTATCAATCAATAGTTCTTGATTTTGTCCCTTCGCATGGTCAACATATAGGAAAAGATATAGCCCAGATTTTTTAGCGGTGTTCAACAGAATTTAATTTAGAAAATAAATTACAAGGTATCACTGTTGATAATGCGTCAGCAAATACTAAATTTATGGTGGAATTAAAGAATATAATAATAAATTTTGATTACGAAAATCAACACTTTCGCTGCATTGTTCATATTTTGAACTTACGAGTTCAGGATATGATGAAATGTTTAAAGTTACAACTGAATGTCGAAACAGAAGAGGAAGTTATTAGCGAATATGAAGACGAAGAAAATATATCAGATATAAATGATTTAAGTACAATTATTGGAAAATTGCGATCTATTATTAGTAAAATTAGAGGAAGCGAACAGTTAGCTAACAAATTTCATTCTGCATGTAAAGCAGCTGAAGTATCAACTACTCTCAAGCTCATATTAGATTGCCCTACACGCTGGAATTTAACACATGATATGATTGGTCAAGCTATACGATTAAAAAAAAAGTATCATGACATTATGTAATATTCATCAAGAATTCAATGATTTTCAGCTATCTGATCAAGAATGGACAATATTGGAGAGTATATAAATTTTTAATCAATTTCAAAAATCTTTCAAAAATCCTAAGTGGAGAAAAATATGTCACTTTTCCCCTCGTTATTACGTCCATTAATCTATTATTGGAAAAGATAGAGTCAACTATAAAAAAAAATAGACAAAAATCCGGGACGTACTCGAAGTGACGAAAACCTTATCGAAGCTTTTCAAGCAGCGAGACAAAATTTTGAAACATTATAGAAAAACTAACTGGATTTACTGTATCACTTTAATTTTGGATCCAAACCATAAAATAGAAACATTTGATTTAACAGACTGGGGTAAAGAATTAAAAGAAAAAACTCTACAAACATTTGATAAAATCTATCAACAATATTTTAATCAAGAGCTGATATTAGATTTGTGAGTAAAACACCTTGAACTTTGTCAAGATATTGACGATGATGATGATGATGATGATGATGATGATATTATAGATTTTAATAAATTATATTCCACTTCTTCTAATTTAACACCAACTCAAAATTCTAAAAGAGAATTTGAAGAATATTTAAATCAATCTCGAGCCACCGCTAATGAAAATATATTACAGTGGTGGAAACATCATCAGTATGAATTTCCTATTTTAGCAAAAACTGCAAAAGATTTTTTTTCACTTCCATCTACTACAGTTCCTGCCGAAAGACTATTTTCGAAAGCATCTTTAACTATTCGCAAACGTCGAAATAGATTAAATAATGAATCCGCAAGATGGTTTTCATGTATAAATTCTTGGGCAGACAAAATATAATAAAATTACTTATAATAAAATAAAAATAATTATAACGAACTATTATTTTTTAATTGTAATTTCCTTATTTTAATGCAATATTCACCAATTTAGTTGCGGATATTTATTATTACTTTAATGACCTACATAGGCAATAAATTCTGTAAAGTCAAACGATTAAGTTATTTCTCAAAGACAAAGAAAAATATTTGAAATGCAAGACCAAGGCCAAGACCTAAAACGAGACCAAGACTATAAACGCAAGACCTAGACCAACACCAATACCGATAATTCGATAGCAAGACCAACACCAAGACTTTATGTGCAAGACCAAGACCAAGATCAAGACTAGAATGGTCTTGGTCTTGACCTTGGTTTGCTCATCATTAATTGTTTACAATTATTTTGAATTATGTAAACATATGTGTACATATAAAATTTTGTGTACAATTGTTGAAGATCAACTCTATGTAGTACCATTTGGTGGTGCATGCAGCTATGTATTACTTATTTTCAATAAATAATCTACATGTCAATTGAGATGAAATCTTTAATATTTTTTACAGAAAAAGATGCTCCACTAGAAAATTAAATCAAAAATTGGGGTTCTAATTGAAAAAAAAATTGATAATGATGGTATTTCTTTCCGATAGTAATTGGCAGAGTCATTTTAACCTCATCACAAATAAACAATAAAAAATTAAATGTTACTTGTCTCGGCATTTTTGGAAATGTTCATAAATAAAAGGGTTATTTACATTATGCGCTTCTTTGCAGTCAGACTGCATATGACGGCCGTAAGGCCAAGGCAACTATGTTAGCAGGCGAATACGCCCACCATGGTTGTTAATGTTAAAGTTATACTACTATTACATAAAAAAACTTACCTTTTTTCCTTGGAAAATTTCGAAGAAAACTGCTAATTTCCAATTTATCCTATAGATGATGCTACCATGATGTGACAATCGTTAATTATGTGGTGTATGGTGTATGAAATCCACGGATCCCAATAAAACGAGATAGACATCCGACAAAATGGAGATAGTCCAAGTTAAAGCCACGATGATACAAGAGCTCGAAAACACTACATCCATATGCTTATCAATACTCCAAGTCGTCAAATCAACTGCCTATGGTCTGCAATCAAAAATAAACATTTAAGAGCACATAATTCAAACATAACTTTAATTGGTTAAACAATTTGAAAAATATGTTGAAGATTTTTAAAGCGATCTATGCTAAATAGACATGACAATTCACTCATCTTCATCGAAATGATTCGATAGAACGCGAAATAAAAAGAAAGCATATAGATGGCCCTATATTGTCACTAAGGTATTTTATGTATATCTATTTTTCAGTAGTTGTTCTTAGTTCGCCATTTTTTCAGTTAATAAATATAAGTTCAGTTACTCATACAGAAGTACAAGATACTTCAGTCTCTTTCAATTCGAAGCGGTTATGGGCCCAGATTAAAATATTAAAATAAAATTGAAAACTATTGTGAATTTCCTATTTTATCGTTTTGACCGGTGAAATTGTGAAGCGATTTCTCGCTCGTCCTCAAGACTACAGCAACCGCAAATAAATTTTTGAAAAGAGCATTTCTTACAGAGGGCAATGGTACTTCCCGTTTTTCAAAATATTGATACAAATTTGAATTACAGATAAAAATATAACAACATGTTTTTTTCGTATTTTTGTACAATTTCTTGTATTTTCTCTTATAACTTGGCCAATTTTGATTATTTTGCAAAAATTCTTGAACTATTAGAGAGCAAATAAAAAGAGAGCAAAAATCGAAAGTTTGTGGAATCATCGATACTCAATCCAAAGCGAGACACACAATTCGATTTGACAAACGCGCACTGTCTACAGTATGGCGGGTTATCTTGCTTGATAATCCACAAACAAAGAGACTGGATTTTCATTCCATTTTCTTCGAGAAATCAACACATTTTACAAAAATAGTAGGCCTCTCGGAAACGGGATAAAATTATCTACATAACCGTATGTATTTTAAAGCAAAATAATTAATTTTAATATGTGAAAACAATGCCAGAAAAATCATTTGATTTTTCCGCGATAACTCAGGCCATTTGCAAAATATCAAAAAATTCTATGTTGTACCCCGCCTTTGTATCAGCTTTCGAAAGAGGGGTTGATCAATGCCGTAAAATAAAAACTGTAGAAAAACTTTGTTGTAGCGTACAGAACTTTTCTTAATTTCCCGGAAAAATAACAGCGGGATCGGAAAATTCCTTAAAAATTTGGAAAGAACTTTTTATTTGATATCTAATAGTACAAGAATTTTTGCAAAATAATCAAAATTGGCCAAGTTATAAGAAAAAATACAAGAATTTGTACAAAAATACGAAAAAAACATGTAAGATTTTTGTCTGTAATTCAAATTTGTATCAATATTTTGAAAAACAAGAAATACCATTGGCCTCTGTAAGAAATATTCTTTTCAAAAATCTATTTGCGGTTGCTGTAGTCTTAACGACGAGCGAGAAATCGCTTCACATTTTCACTGGTCAAAACGATACTATCTACCCCTCCACCTTAATATTTTGATTCAAATTGTTACGTTTTTTATTTAACTGTCGTTCATCATGAGTACGATAAGTTCATATTGAAGGGAGATGTTATCTCGGACAATTATGATACGTGGAAGCAACAAATGAAAGCTATATTAATAAAAAACGGAGTTTAGAAGTACGTGAATGGTACGATATTTGAACTATATGTTGAAGATAGTGACAATGAGAAAGCAGAAGAATATGTCGGGGGAAAAATGGCGTAAAATTGATGAAAAACAACAAAATCTGACATAATTTTAGATATAAGTCCGTCTAAATTACAACAAATAAACTATTGTCATACATCGAACGACGTTTCGTTGAAATTAAAAGAAATTTATCTATAAAAGGAACCCGCAAGAAAAGCTAAATTGGTAAAACAACTTATTTTAAATCGTATGAAAGAAGTCGATGATATAAGAGGTCACACACACTGGCTGAAATGGTAATCGAAATCAATGAAGATCTGTTATCTATAATGTTACTTCATAGTGTACCACACACATTCGAGAACTTTCTGTATGCAAATGTCACGTGATGATTTACCATCCCCAGAAAATCTAAGAACAAAAATAATTGAAGAAAGTGATGCTTAATGTAACAACAATCAAAAAGAAACTTCTGGACCAAAAGTAATTTCATATAAAAAAACAAGAAAAATAAAAATATCAACTTCAACGAAAAGAAAGACAAGACAAATAAGAATAAAAATACTTTTCAAATACAGTATTTTAAATGTCAAAAATTTGGACATATTGCTAAAGATTGCAATTCGAAAAACCTGAAAAATCAAAAAGATTATTCTAATAACAATATGTTGTTACATTCATCGACTGAATAAACAAAAAATTGACGTATTCTTCTCTCAATGTTGGTCATGAGGTAATAGGACAATTACTTATTACCTCATAATCAACATCGAGAGAAGAATCACGTAAATAAGTATGGATGATATATTTGTATCCACATCTTCAGAAATAGATATAATGTTCCTCGCCCATCTTATGAAAATTGTAATACATTATTGTGTTTGGATTCTGGTTGTACATCACATTTATGTGATAATTTAGAACGTTTAATTTCTGTGACCGTCACCAAAAGAAATTAAATAGCGATACAACTGAAATTGGTGTAAAAAGTACAGTTCAACTTCAGGTGAATAGTTCTGTCGCTACTAATATTAGAAACGTTGATATCAGTAATATATTATATGTTCCAAAACTAAAAATTAATTTACTTTCTGTTAGTAAAATAACTGATAAAGAACTAAAAGCAGTTTCCACCAATAAAAATGCATTTATTTTGAATAAACCGAATGAGACTATTTTGACTGCCGAACGAATTGGTGATCTTTATTACTTACGTGATAATAATGAAGAAAAAGTGAACAATGTTGATATTTCAACGAACAATACCAAAAAAAATGGCATAGTAAATTGGGACATTCAAATTTAAATGATGACAGAGTTATGTCATCGTGGTATTATTGGAATAAACACAAATGTT
Source organism: Mylabris phalerata (assembly GCA_020740385.1). Lineage (NCBI taxonomy): Eukaryota > Metazoa > Arthropoda > Insecta > Coleoptera > Meloidae > Mylabris > Mylabris phalerata. The sequence goes on along the minus strand of JAJEOX010000163.1, from coordinate 211,169 downwards.
AAATTCGATTGTGATACGAGTTTACGTGGAAAAATGTCTAGAATTGGAGATTATTCATTGTCTGTGGTCCTATGGGTAGATCAAAATATTCCGCTACATTTACAAATAATTTTTCTAGATGGACAGAAGTTTATTGTCTAAAAAAAATTCTGAAATATTGGAGAAGTTTGAAGAATATAAGACTATGACAGAGAATAAAACAGGTCTAAGAATACAATATTTACAAGCTGATAATGGTTCTCGGTATGTTAATAAGAGTTTCGATAATTTTCTTCGTCAGAATGGTACTCAAAGAAAATTAAGTGTCATTTATACTGCAGAACAGAATAGTGTGAGAGAGAAAAAATCGCACCTTATTGGATATGGGATGTTGCTTAATGATTTAGTCTGGATTACTAGCGTCTTTCTGAGCAGAAGCTATTAACACGTCAAATTACATCAGAAATCGATGTTCAACAATAAGTTTGGACAGTTTAACTCCATAAGAAGATTAGTTCTGAAAAGCTTTAAATATTGGATATTTTCAAAAATTTGGTGCAGTTGGTTATTGTTTGAATAAAACTCCAAATATTGGTAAATTCGATCCAAGATCTGAAAAATTTATTTTCGTTAGTTATCTTCAGAGTACGAAGACCTTCAAAGTTTATTTATTGAACAAGAAAAAATTTGAAGTTGTGAGAGATGTTAAATTTGTAAATGTTATAATTTCAAATAGAGAATTTTAAAGATTTTTACGAAGATTTCGAACATGATATAACTATTGATGAAAATAAAGAACAAACTAATAATCCATTGGTTGTGGAAAAAAATGATAAATCTATCAAAGATAATATAAATTATAACAATGATAATGACAAATTATTTAATCAAATGGATGAATTAACAGATGACTTAAGTTCTTCAAGTGTTGATTCCTTAATTTTAAAAAGAGGGCCAGGAAGATCACATCTAGAAAGAACTGGTAACAAGGGTAGACCCTGTAAAAAATATAATAGGTCCAACACAAACATTGAATTAAATAATTGTAATGATGAATGAGGATTTGCCACAGAAGTCGCTTTGGGTGATGCATTAAATGGTCCATCTGTTAATGAATGGTAGGATGCAATATCATCTAAATTGAAATCAATTGCAAAAAATAATACATGGCAAATTGTTGAAAGAAACAATGTTGATAATTTAATTAGTAGTCGGTTCGTATTGAGAAATAATTATGATCATAATGGTAAAATAATAAAACAAAAGACAAGATTAGTGGCTAGAGGTTTTCATCAGAGACCTGGTATTGAATTTAACGAAACATTTTCTCCAGTTGCAAGATCAGATACAATAAGAATGATCAATGCATTGGACGTTCAACATCATATGTTAATTCATCAACTTGATATCACAACAGCACACTTGCATGGTGAAATTGAAACATAAGTATAAATGGAAACACCAAAATATTTAATCGAGGATCTCGATTATACTTTGAATAAATCAAATGATAAGAAATTAAATGGTAAGATTTCACAAATGTAAACAGGACTGAAAAAGGTTAACAAAATTTGTAAACTTAATAAAGCTTTGTACGGTTTACGTCAATGGTCTAAGAAACTTGATGAAGTTTGGATTCAATTCGAAATCAAAACATCTGACTATGATCCCTATTTATATTATACAAATCAAGGGGGCGGATAATTATAATCTATGTTGATATTATTGTTTTAAGTGAAAATTTGCAATTGATGAACAAAATTAATAAACATTTATCAAATATTAATTGTAAGTTTGAAACAAACCGATGTTGTTATTCGAGAAATGAAAGAAAGAAAGTAAATTCAATTTAAACCGAGATCGGTTAATTCTAGACCGGGAAAAATTCGCCCCTCGAACGGGACTCGAACCCGCGACCTTTTGCTTACTTTACTTTAATTGACGTGGCTGGACGACTAAGTAGTAATCGTCCAGTCAAGACTTAGATTCTAGACTGGGGGATCAGGGTCCCTCGATAGCTCAGTTGGTAGAGCAGTTGCTATGTAAGCAGCATTCTCTCAGCGACTCTCGAGCTGAGCAGATGTGACTTATTGCGGATACCAAAGACCAAAACAAACGCATCTAAACTGAGTGACTTCAAACAGTGTAAAGCGATCGGTGAGAAACAAATCAACAGAAAGTTAAAATAAGTGACAATATTATAGGTAAAACAATAATAGTGTAAAGAAACAATAATGTCAAATAGTGAAAAAGAGTTCACGCTTGTCAAAAATAAAAGAAAAGCCGGTACCAACAGTGCAATGATTACAACAAAACGTAATAGATTTGAAACTAAAAATCAATACGAAGTGCTAAGTGATACAACATCGGAACACGAACATGAAATGGAACAAGAAGTAGCTGTCAATAACGAAGAAAAGCAAATAAAAATAAAAACCGAAAAACCACCACCCATAATTGTGCATGGTAAATTAAAAGAACATGATAGATTAACCACTCTATTAAATAGCACGTGTAAACAGAAATATACTATTAAATTTACTACGAACTCAACCATAATAAAGTGCCAAACAATGGAAGACTGGGTCTCAACCAAAACCAAAATAACGGAGAAGAAAATTGAGTTCCACACATATACAGCGAAAAAGAGCAAAACACATGGATTTGTTTTGAAAGGTCTAGATCAAGAACCGGAGCCACTTGAAATCAAACAAAACATTGAAGAACTGGGAATCCCAATCGTTGAAGTTTATAAAATGAAAGGTACATTTAGACCCGCGTACTTAGTTGTTACAAGTAGTGCAGTGAGACTACAACAACTGCAAAGAAATCATCAAGTAATTCTGTCAACAAAAATACAATGGCAAAGACATTATAATAACAAAATTATATCCCAATGTCAGAAATGGGGACACTCAACAAACAATTGCAACGGCCAGGTAACCTGTCTGAAATGTGCTGGAAACCATTGGACCAAAGATTACGACAACACCAATAACATACCAAAGTGCGCCAACTGTGAAGGCAATCATATTGCAAACAGCACCAACTGCCCAACATACCTGGAAAGAATCTCGCAGGGAAAACCCAACAACAAAAATGGAAACGAACAAAAGGCCAATAAAAACGTCCCAAAATATAAACCAGCACCAACACCGGTTGTAAATGCCTGGAGCAATAGAAAATCCATACAAGGGACAGTAGTAACAGAACCCGGCACGTCCAACCGTCTTGGCAACAATAACACCGTAAACGAAGGTAATAAATTTAACATACTTAAAAATGCATTCGAGGAACTAAACAGCCTAATAAACATTGACTATATGCTACAACTGATCGAAGACTTAAACGATCAATTAAAAAAATGCAATAATCATACTGAAAAATTCCACACATTCAATAACTTTATTGTCAAACTGAACCAATTAGATGAGCAGAATTAATATCGCGCATTGGAACGCAAACGGACTGAAAAATAAATTCGAACAGTGGCACCATTTTATAAACACAAAAAATATTCACATAATGGCAATATGTGAAACAAACCTAAGTCCAAAAAACAAATTCTATATCCCAGGTTACAAATGCTATCGAAAAGATAGAACACACACGGAACAAGCATCAGGGGGAGTACTGTTTATCATTAAAAGTAATATACCTCACAACAAAATTGAATATAACACCTCAGGGATAGAAAGTATAACACTCCAAGTCAATGATCTGCATATCAACTCAATATATAATAGACCGTCAAATAAAATCCAAATAGAAGAACTAAATACACTAACACAAAGTAAAAAAGCGCTAATTATCGGTGATTACAATGCTGTGCATCGCAACTGGGGGTGTAATCGAGTCGAAACCAATGGTAGGATATTGAGTAATTTCATACTTAACAGCAATGTATCCTTGAATTATCCCGACTCACCTACGCACTACCCCTCAAATGGAACAACACCGTCAACCATTGATCTGGCCATCTGCAAAAATGTTGCAATCTCCCAACCTGTATCACTATCAGAATTAGACTCAGATCACAATCCGGTAATTTTCTCGCTAATTAATAACCCCATAAAACAAATCACCAACACAAATAACAGATACGTGGAAACGAATTGGTGCCAATTTAGAAACTACCTGAATGCTAAAATAACAATCAAGTCTCAAATCCATACTACAGAACAAATAGAAGAGGCAATCAAAACACTCTCAGAAAACATTAATTTTTCAATGAAAAAACACTCCAGATTAGTAAAAAATAACCACAAAACGCAGCAACTACCCGAAGAAATTTTAAATAAAATTAAGGAAAAAAACCAAAGTCGGAAAAAATACCAAAGAACTCTAGACACAAACGATCGATCAAACATGAACAAATTAATCGCTGAAACTCGCACATTGATCAAAGAATTTAGAAACACCACGTGGACAAAAAAACTCGAATCATTACAGCCAAACAACGGGTCAATTTGGAAATTCGTCAATAAAATAAAAGGGAACTCGAGAAACATACTGGACCTAAAAGCACGTAATCAAATCATAACAAAAAATCAAGACAAAGCTAATCTGTTAGCCAAGACTTTCGCGAACACCTATACAATCAAAACAAACCATTCGGCAGAGCAACAGAAAATATTAAACAATGTAAACAAACTACTAACAGATAAAACAAACCTGACAAGTAAAGAACTCAAAAACCTCATTACTTCTTTCCAAGAAATTAAAGAAATAATACGGGGATTACCCAATAAAAAGTCACCAGGCATAGACAGAATAAATAACCAAATAATAAAAAATCTTCCAAAAAAAGCCATAATACAAATCGTACACATTGCCAACGCAATACTCAAATTGCAACATTTCCCTGACATCTGGAAAGAGGAGATCGTTCCCATCGAGATAGTTCCCATCAAAAAAGCAAACAAAGACCACAATAATCCTATTAACTACAGACCTATTAGTCTCTTAAACTCCTTATCCAAAATAATAGAAAAAATAATTAGCAATAGATTAGACAAATACACTAAAAGATCAATAATCATGGAACAGTTTGGTTTCCGGAAAAAACATAGTACAACCCAACAACTAACAAACATAACGCACAACATAATCGAACAATTCAACCAAAATAAAGTAACCGCAATGACGCTATTGGACATAGAAGAAGCCTTTGATCGGGCTTGGATCGAGGGGCTTATTTACAAACTAACAAAACACAAGATACCTAAAGCGTTAATCCACCTAATACATTCCTACCTAACAAACAGGACCTTCCGTGTGAAAGTAGAAGATACAAATTCTGATATACAAAAAATAAAAGCTGGAGTACCACAAGGTTCGGTCCTTGGGCCCAAATTGTTTCTGATATACATAAACGACATCCCAAAGCATTTTGGAACCAATAAAGCATTGTTCGCTGATGATACGGCAATAATGGCCAACTCCTTCAGTGCAATTGCAGCTAATAAAAAAATCCAATATCACATATATGAATTGGAGAAATTCTTTGAAAAATGGCACATCCAAATTAATGCTCACAAAACAGAAAATATAATATTCAATAGGAAACGCACCAATAACAAAATTTTCCAGAAACAAAAGATCAATAATAACGAGATAGAAACAGTAAATAGTGCCAAGGACCTTGGAATACAGCTTGATAGTAGACTCAACTACAACCAACACATAAAAACAATACTTAAAAAATGCAATGCGCTCATGAGAACGCTATACCCATAACTAAAATCCAGAGCATTAACTCAGAAAAATAAAAAATTAATTTACACAAGTATAATAAGACCTATCATATCATATGGGGCCCCCATTTGGTGCCACAAATCTAAAACCTCAGTAAAAACGCTACAAATATTCCAAAATAAATGCCTACGCCTAATAACCTCCTACAACAGATACATGAAAATAACAACCCTACACGAATTAACTGAAACTGAAACTATCCAGGAACACATCGTCAGACTTTCAAACAACTACTTCGACAAACAAATTAAAAACCATCCAACTCTGAAACATATATACAAACTAAATAACAAAAATCTGGGATATAGAATAAAACATAAATTTCCCTACCATACATTGAACTTCTTCAACCCATAAAGTTGTTGTCAATAGCAAATATTGCAAATAATGTAAATAGTGTAAATTATGTATATACTGCAAATACTGTAAATATTGTAAATAGACTAAAATAGCAACCACTGAAGGCAGTAGGACCTTCTTTCCAGTAATAAATAATGAAGTAGGTTTTTAATTCGCACACTTTCCTACATACAATCGTAAATAATAATAACAATAAAAAAAAAAACAAAACAGCAAACTTGATTGTTATCAGATACTTAAGTGTGCACTAGTGCATACATTAAAAATTAAACAGTTAGGTAAACTTAAATGTAGGAACTAATTGTAATAATGACCAAAACAAAATGTTTATTGTATAAATACATGTAAAATTAGAAAACGAATAAAGCACTTTGAAATTGGAAAAAAAAAATTGGGGGCTATGTAAGCAAAAAGTCGCGGGTTCGTGTCCCGTTCGAGGGGCAAATTTTTCCCGGTCTAGAATTAACCGATCTCGATTTAAATTGAATTTACTTTCTTTCTTTCATTTCTCGAATTTATCAAATAATTTGAAACAAAAGATTTTGGTTCAATTAGTTATTGTCTTCCTATTGAATTCAGAAAAACTGAATATGGACTATTCATAAATCAGACAAAATACATTGATAAGTTATCGAATCGTTTTAATGTTTTATTTCAAAGTGGTATCAACTCCTACGGAAAAAAATTGAAATTACAAAAATCAGATAAGTGTGATTATAAACCCTTTAGACAAACTATTGGTGGCTTGATGTACTTATCAACTTCCAGGCGACCTTACTTTACTCATGCTGTTAGCGTTTTAAGTCAATTTAATGACTGTCGTGATAAAGAACATTGGGTAGCTGCAAAAAGAATTTTACGTCATTTAAAAAGAACTCGTGAAATTGGTATTAATTATTGCAAAGATAATCCACCATTAAATGGATTAGCTGATGCTGACTGGAGAGGTTGTATAATCGCCCGGAGACTATGTAGTGATTGTGTTATTACCTAGCAGCGGGATTTTGCCCCGAATTTGGGGCAAACACGTGACTTCTCCAAACTCTATTGTTAATTTTTCTATCTAAATTTATCACACAATTGGATTATGAAAAGTTGGCGACCTATATTCTCAATAATGATAATATTGGTACACAGAAATTAGCTGAAAATCCAACGCCCATGATGGAACAAAACACATTGATATTTGTTATCATTATATTAGGCAAGTAATTGCTATGGGTTTGATATCATTAAAATATTATAATTCAGAAGATCTAATGGCTGATTTATTGACCAAAAGTTTATGTTCTGGAAAACATTTTATGTTCATCTCTATGTTAAGAAAGACCTCATTGAGATAAGGTGTTAAATAAATATGACAAGTCGGTCATTATCATCAAAATGATTCGATAGAATCCGAAAAAAAATGTATAAGGATGATCCTATATTTTTCAGTTAATAAATATAAATTCAATTCCTCGTACAGAAAATTGAAATACTATAGTCTCTTCCAATTCTAATAGTCTACAGAGTATGCTTTATCAAAAATTGTACCCAGTAACTCGAGAAATCGAGCAAAAAAAACACATTTTTTACATGATTTTCTTCGATCAACTGCACGCCTGAAACAACTGAGAACAGATCAAAGATCCCTGTCCTGCTTTCTAAAGAAACGCGAAAAATTATTCCCGACAAGGAAAAGAATATCTTCTATAATTTAGTGTTTATTGCTCTTGTTTTAGTACCGTTTATGTGAAATCAATAAAAGTCACAAACACCTTATTCATAATCTAATGCATCGGATATTTTATAAAACAAACTCTCAATTGACGTAAACAATCTTTCACTACCAAATTAGAAATAGTAACCAGTAATGAGGTTAGCCATCGTTTCATTCATGAAATCTAAGACAAGCAGGTTTTTTTAATATACGGAAAAAACATCTTCGGAATGAAAACGCCACTCTAAGTTTTGACTCAAATGGGGTCTTTTTCAAGTTTCACATCTTTGCAACTGAAATATTCTACAGTTAAAAATAATTTTTCAGAAATTCGGATTTTCTTGGAAAATTTTGATTTTGCAGTGTTTGCTTGAAAAATTTACATTTCAGAAACTACCGCGTTTGAATGATTGAAATTTGGGATTCAGATAGTTTAAATATTGTACATTTAACAAATTTTAGGCCATTAAATATTTCATTACTTCGCTGAAATTGATATTTCTTTCAAGTTATTTTCAAACTGTCATATCTGTCTTTATGTAAACGGAACAGTATACTTTTCTCTACACGGTTGGATTGGAAAAAACATCTGCATCGAACTCTATTAGCTTTTCCTATAACTATCTTCTATAATTTTTCTGTTATTTTTAGTATTTTCTTTCACTGAAAATCATAAATTACTGAAAAATTATCAATACGTAGTAGAAATGTTAGGATGTTTCGATGTAGAATTTTTTTCTCTATCCAACTGTGTAAAGAAAAGTTTACCGTTTCATTTAAAATAAGAAAAATATTCAGTTTTATAAATTGCCGGAAAGAGAAATTGATTTCAGCTAAACGCTGAAAGATAATTCAATTCTATAAAATTAGAAATAAACTACATAGTTGGAACTATTTAAATTCCTAATTAAGATTGTCAAGTAACAATAGTTTTGGAGATATGATTTCTTTAACAAAACACTGCAAAAGCAAAATTTCCTGAAAAACTATTAACGCTAGACCATAAGAAATATTATCAAAGTCTATTTTATTTTCACCGTAGAATTTAAATATGCAATAAAAATACATCTTTCCATTTGAATATACCAGAGATTGATAAAACAACGAATATATTTTCTATGGGTAGGTTCAGGTGAAAAAACAGGTATGTATGAAATTTCAGGAACCTTCATCAATTAGAACTACTTATACTTTTAATAGTCCAACCTCTTGGCTCACTCTGTATGCTCTTGAATGGTCCACCCTGTACAAGAATACTGAACTAAAAGTATATATTCAATATCTGAATTCCTATTACTTGATAAGCGATTTGAGATTTATTTAAACCAAAAACTACGACAATATTTGAACCTTGTAGCCCTTCGAATACTAGTAAAAAAATCTCGTTTTAGTTAACTTGTTATTTTTGAAAACGGGCTAAATATGTCAAGAGACTCAAGAATAATTCCCGCATGTTTTTCCATCGCATTCCGAAAAAGAAACAAAACATTCCTACCCTTTCCAGAATGAAATGGAGAAAAACGAATACACATTTAAACACGAGCTTTTAGATTTTCCTCGAAAATTAGAAATGCCCACAAACCTTTCCAAAAACGGAAATCGTCCTGCCATTTAGCTTGAAATACCGCTTCCAGCGAATCATCACTGCCTTCACTTCACAGTAAAAACATTAAGGAGAAATCTTCAATCGGCGATTCCACATTTTTCAACTTATTGTCAAATTATGTAACGTATGAATGAAGCTGCGACGCTATCAACTAAAACCATAGCCAACTACAACGTGCAGACGATGTTTACTTTTTCAAGTATCCATTATCAACTTGCATCATCATATCCTAAATCGGCTCAATTTCTTAATCCTAATAGAACTCTAAACCAATGTTTAAAATAAGAAACAAATTATTAATTGAAATAAATACGAATTATTAATAAAACAAGTTCGAAATTTTTACGATTCAGCATGTAATCACATACATGACATTAATAATATCATGAATTATCATTCTCATTATTATTATCACTATTAACATTACGACTATTATTTTAATTATAGCGTTATTCTATTGATAATCAAGCACATTTATGTGATAGTTCAATTGTACGTTCTGAATAATCAATTAGAAACTTTCGTATTTTCTTCGCGTGATTTTTCGATTTGTAATATAAACGTGCTACAATATTACAATTTAATTCTGTTGAACATAATTCACAATATAAAAGCTGCAATAATCCAATCAATTCTTTTGGTCCGCTCTTATCAAAATAATCACGAACTGAATCACGTACTACAACAATAAACATTGATTTAAAAAAATCCATTAATTAATGAATGAATTAATTAATTAAATTCAATCTAAATCATACTTACTTGAGCATATTAATTTTCCGACATTTCACCATTTGTTTTAGAGGCCAACAATTTGATAGAAACATTCTGTGTTGGACTGTACTGATTTTAATATTCTTCCTGATAATGGATCACTTCCGGATGATAAGCACCATGAAAATTTTCTAAAACCGGATAATTCATCCGTTGTTGTTATTGTGGTAGATTAGTTTTCGTTATTTTGAAATCCACATCCAATACTTTAGCTGCGATAAAATTGAGGTCATGGTTAATGGTAAGAGTAGGGCTCTTGGTTTCCAAAGTTTCTGTAAGAACCACATGATTAAAATTTTGTGATCATTTTAAGGGGCCCATTAGGAAAGCTGAGAAAAAAAACAGCCCCTATGCCCCCTTCCCAGTCGGGGGCACCCACAATGGGGCAAAGGATAGGGAGACCATTGCACAAAGACCATACTATCTCAAGCAGAACATGTTCAAAGGTAAGTGTGAATTTCTTCAGATTATTTGATGGTTAATTACACCAGTAATCAATTAATAATTCATGCACAAATCTCCCAGAGCGATTTTTTAACCGCTCGCCCGCAATTGCAAATAAGTCTTGATTTTGAGGTTTCTCACAGGTCAAGCGGTTAAAAAACCACATTGGGAGATTGCGTGTGAATTATCAATTGATTACTAGTGTAATTGACTATCAAAAAAATCTGAAGAAGCTCACACTTACCTTTGAACATGTTCCACTTGAGATGGTAAGGTTTTTGTGTACTGCTCTTCCTCCACTTACCCCACATTAGGGGTGCCACCGACTAGAAACTGCCTAGGAAGATGATTTTTTTCTCAGCTTTTCTGATAGGCCCCTTAACATAACCACAAAATTTTACTCATGTAGCTCTTACAAAGACTTTTTAACCCAAGAGCCCTACTCTTAATTATTGTTCATGAAAATATGAAATTTTGAGGGAAATTTTTACCACTTGCATGAAATATATTCGCTGTTAATTGTTGTCTGCATTTTTTATTAAAATTAGAATGAATTTAATGGAAAATGTTTAAATTTTGTAAAAAACATCACAAACAATGTAAAACACAACAATACCCTCCAGAGCCACAGTAACAACTGTAAGATGGCCGCCTGCCGCTAATCTATGCAACTGTATAAAACAAAAATCCCTAGATGTCCCTAGTTACAATTGAGAAAAATATGGATTTTAAGCATTATAATCAGACAGTTGCGGCAGACTTACAAAAAAATAAATCAAAAATTGTTTTATTACTATCGGTACAAAATTATTATAAATTATCGTGTTTTTTTAGGTGAATTTTGCTTAATGTTGGCAACAGTAATTATTGAAACCAGGAATCCAGTGACCATCAAGCAACGAAACACAGGAGCGTCCACCGTTGTGAAATGGCGGTTAACTTTAAGCGAATGTGTAAAACAAAAATCCCTATTTTAAATAAAAAAAATGCAAATATTTATTTAATTATTCGAACAATTTGATAAGATTTTATATAATTTAAACCAAAATTACTTGACTCAATTATTGATTGTGTGTAATTATTTTATAAAATTGTTTGTCTATTTAGTGAAATTTGTTTAGTATTGGCGACACTATTGATTGATTCTTCAATTAGAAATCCAGTGGCCATTAAACAATCTCTATAGCAACGGAAATTTAATCAATTCATTTGAAAAAATGTCGCGAAATAACGACGGACTTAACGAAGAATTCAACAATTTTATGTTTCGCGTTAATGAAATTTCGTCAATTATCACGAAATTAACATCGAAAGATCGAAACGTACAAGATATTGGCGAATTAGAAGCGCGTCAATATTTGGGCGAAGCTGATAAGAAGTTTGTTCCAGCAGCTCATTTGAAACGGTTTGAAACCGTTTGAGGAATCAGAGACATGCGCAGTTACATATTAAGCGTTCCAACTGTAAACAATCCATGATTTGTACTACCAGTTGGTCGTTCCACCAAAGAATCCGAAGAATCAAGAACAAGTTTCAAACAGTCAAAACAGTCCGAGGATTTTTGTCTGATTTTCAGTTGGCGTTATGCGCAATAGAAGAGTAGGGTTCAAATAGCAGAACGTTTTGTTGTAAACCATTTTTATTACATGCCCCTATGTTCATATTTGAAAATTTTTATAAGTTAAGGGCTGGGTCACAACTCGGAAAGAAAGTAGAAGAATTCATCATTTTAAAAGATAGAGAGCTGAATGTCACAAAAAATCAAGTTTTGAAAATTCGAGGATTTTTTTTAAATTATAAGAAATTCGTTAGCGTTAAACGTAATAGTTTTTAATCAGGTCTTTTTCTGATTGTACGGGAATTATTGTAGTTTATGATCATGCTACTGCTGCCAGAAAATTTGGTCGCTTAAAGAAAAATCTGCTTTGTTGATGATTTATTTTATGCAAAAATTTATAGTGAATTTGAACCTTTAATCCGGGCAACTCACAATACTTTATATTGCATTATGCTTTGCAGAAATATCATACAAGTTTTTCAAGCGTTCCAACTATACGAGTTTGAAACTAGTTTGTGATTAGTTTCTGACTAGACATGCGCACTAAAAAAGTACATAAAACAATCCGAAACTTTAAGCTGGAACAAACCTATAAAAATTGTTGATAAAAGTGAAGATTCTCAAGGTTATTTTTTGAACAAAATAACAACATAACCTATAAATTTTATTGTAAATTTCCAGATGATGATGCGAAAATCTGTCGAATTACGAATTTAAACGGATCGTATTGTTTTAAATAAGGCGGCTTTGCATAAAAGTGAAGATCCAGCACAGCAATCTTTAGGTAATTGGTAACTCAACCCAAAGAGAATATACTAAAGAGTCCCAGATCCCATAGAAAAAGAAGGAAACACGAGAGCGCTAGCACCGCAAAGTTGGTTCGCCACAACTAACCTTAATTCAGACATTTAAATTTTACCGCCTTTTTTCAAACATATCTATACAATTTTATGTTACCGAAATGTATTATTTGTAGTACAATTATGTATTTCAATATAAACCATGACTATTATTCATTAAAAGACTATTATTATGTCTTTTAATGACTGATATCCATGCATTATATTAAAATACATAATTGAACTACAAATAATACATTTCGTTAACATAAAATTGTATAGTTATAATAGTTTGAAATACATTTTTTGTTTACATATTATTATTAATAAATCGGGATACATGTATAATCAAAAAGTATAAAATGATTAACATATGTATGTAAAAATATATATAATTACAAAAAAGATACAAATAAGGCATTTAGAATACAAAAAATCTTTAGCATAATTAAAATACTAATTGAACAAGCATGTTACAACTTCAAATGATACACGATAATAACAAATAAACGAATTATTTAAAAGACCCATATTTAAACAATACATCGCACAACTCTATTCTGTTACTATTCGAAATATTGTGCGTAAATTGGGGCTTGTATTCTTTTTCATCGATTTCTGGAATTGTATTCGAGATTTGTAGATAATTAACTGTTTGTTGTCGCAATCAAGACTACAATCTTTTTTATGCTTCAAAAGACTTTGTGAATTATGTTACTCTTGTGGAAGATACAATTTTATCAATACTTCCCATGTACGGATATATTTTTCACTTGAGCAAGAAACTTTATAGTTTTGTGAATATGATCGATTTTTCTTGGTTTAAATGTGCTGTTCATAGCTATACAATACAAACTACAATATGTGATTTAAATTCTTTTCTTGTAATTAAAAACTTTTGTAAAGTCGATTAAATGTAGCTTGTTAATAGAATTTTGGGTAAATTTTGCTCAATCAAATTGTATTTTTCCTTCCAATAGTCCATATTTGCATGGTCAGAATAACTTGATCGTACTAAAATATAAAAACGTAATATTTAGTGTCTAGATAATTTCAAAATATGAGAATAGAATGATGTACTTACAAAATATGACGATTTATATTACTTATTGACAACAAAATTGGATGTAAACAATTTTTTAATAATTAAAAAAAATTAACAATTACACACATTCACTAAATGCACTTATGAATTCAACATTTATTTTGGACACTTCAAGAATTTGTCAACTATATTGTCAAAAACGCAGGCGCATTAGCACATTTGAACCTTACCTTAAAAATAGTTTGCACCATAGTAGTCCGAACCCATTTCGTGGCGCTACTAGTCATTTGTTTCCTATTTGCCTTATCCAATCGAAACCTGCATTGTTTTATTCTCTTTGACTCAACCTATAAATTTATTCTAACCTATAAATTTCAGAGACTTTTAAATCGGAAATCTCCAAAGATGCCGAACGTCGCTACCAAGATCGTTTAAAACGCAAATCACGCATGGAAATTCTACTAAAACGTGGAAATTTAGCGTTTCGTCGGAACGAATTTGAGAAAGCTCCCAAAAATACCAGAAAATCAAAAAAACCGTCCTTTAGACAACTAAATACCAATTACCAATTACAAATTCTAAAATTATCGAAATTATCATACCAATTAGAAATACGCAATAAAAAATTACAACATCAAAATCTGTTTTTAGATAATAAAATAAAAAAAGAACAGCTAAAAAAATTATTAGAAAATTAATTATTTTAATAAGTTATTTAACAAAAATGTTTGGTGTTTAATTTCTCCTACTGAATATCGTTTCAATAAGTGCTGTACGAACCGAAGTGTTCACATCTCCAACCCTTTCGAATATTTCATTAGGTGGGTTGCCTACTATTAGTTGGTCGTTTGTCTGGAAGGTCGAATAAATCATTGTTTTTTAGTGCCATGTTGTGTAATACGCAACAGGCAACTATTGTCCCCAACACTCTTTCTTTTTTAATTAACATTTTTTCCCAAACAGTAAAACCTTCTTTTTAAAATACCAAAAGTTCTTTCGATGGTATTTCTGGTACTGCAATGTGCTTTATTGTAAGCACGTTCACCTTCCGGTCGAGAATTAAGTAAAGGTATAAGGAGGAAGTTTCGGCAAGCGTAGCCATTGTCACCCAACAAATAATCATTATCGAATTCACCGTTTTCAAAATCGGCACATAAGTGACTGTTATTGAAAATTGTACTGTCGTGTACTGAACCAGGCCAACGTGCGATTACATCTCGGATTTTCAAAGATGCATCACATACCATTTGTACATTGTATGAAAAATATTGCTTTCTGTTTCTGTTAGAGATGTTACGGATGTCCATTTCTGGTTTTGTAACCGCGAAAGTTCCGCACGATTTTAGACCTCTGTTTCTTTTTCCGTTTCCGCACTTTTTCAAACGGATGTATAACGGAGATTAAGTATTGGCGCTAAGGATGATTCATAAAAAAAATATCAATATATGGAAAAATATTGTTTATTGTTTATTATTATTGTTTACGTTAAGTCGCAAAATGTCTTGGTTTTTATCTTTTAAAAAAACACTTGTTTTAATTTATAGCTTTTTTAACATGTTACATATTTATTTCAGTATTATCAACACTATGAGACACTAATATTGTTTTTTTTATGTAATCAATATTTTAATAATGAATTTTTCCTGCGACGACTGCCGGGGACTTTTTATGATTAGTCTTGGTTTGAAGGGGATTATTTCATGACCAGTTTAAAAATATTCTTATACGTATTTACAAGTGAACAGTTAATAATAAATGAAAATTCTGTTTCTGCTTCCGCTTCCGTTTATGTTCCGTTTCCGTCAGAATATATTTAAGAAAATCTGTTTCCGCATCTGTATCCGTTAAGGTACTTCCGTTACATTTCTAGTTTCTGTACAATTCAGCTCGATCCCCACCAGGTGATTTAATTTGTATGTGTGTACAGTCTATAGCACATAAATAAAACGTAAAATAGTATAAAAATAGTATAAATTAATTTTCGCACCTACACCAGGAAAACCACTTATTCTAAAAAATCCCTTTTTACTATTGCTCTTTCTGCTTACGTGGGAAATTGGATTTCTATGAATGAGAAACGAGCGAATGCTTTAGTGACTCGAAAAATGGTTCGACACAGTACTTTTATGTATATTCATTAAATCTCCTTTTATTTGTTGGAAAGATCCAGTTGCAAAAAATCGGAGTGTTATTAATATCTGCATTGTAGCAGACAAAGGACGGTCTTTTTTTGGGTTGGATATTCTAGTTTCTCCCTCAATAATTCAACAAATCCCATTACCGTTTCTTTCGAAAAACGATATCTAATTTTGAAATTAGCATCATCATATTTATCAAATATATTTTCCCTAGGTAAGAATCGTCTAGGCCGTACTATTTGATAGTCTTCTTCTGAATCTTCAGAAGAACTTAGAAATGAATCAAATAACATTTTCATGAAAAGAATAATACAAATGTGAAAGTAAATTGTTCAGTTATAGTAAATATACGAATAATTATCCAAATCAACAAATACAAAAAAATATCAAAAAACTCCCATAAACACAATTGCATGAAATACAAAGTTTCGAATTTTCAAATTTAACATCGCTGTCAAGTAATTGTGCTGTTAAGCAAATTTGACAAAGAGTATAGTGATTTTTAAGCGAATTTTTGATTTAAGTTGGTTGAACTGGGAAAAACATAACCTCAAATAAATTTTTCCATTTAACAACAGATTTAACAACGATAATCGCATTTAACATCATGTTAAACTAACACTATGTCAAATTGCTATGCCCAAGTAACATTTTAAATACAAAATAGTTTTAATTGTGTTTTATCTTAGTTTAATCGAACCATAAATATAAGCAAGGGTTTTATTGGAACCTGGAGATATTCAAAATGTACTTTGAGACATTTTAGTTTTAATTTAAGGTTTTAAATCAAACTTAAATGCTTAATCTTAAAACATTTTAGGCTTAGATTTAATTTACTCTTAACAGAGATTTATTTGGTCAGTAAACCTAACTTTTATAAAACCAAATTCTCCTAAAATGGTTCTCAAGTCAATGAAGTTTTATAAAGAACTTATGGATTGCCTTTGTTTTATGGCAGCATTTTTGATAAGGTTTTAAACCTATCTAAAATTCAAAATATTAAAACTAATTGGTTCTCAGATAATTCGGTTTAGTTCAAGACTCTGATAAGGCGAACATTTCAGAAATAAAACCACCATAAAACTAGTGTATCAGTGTCCTGCATCTGCTTGATGGGGGTTGTGTTCATTCAATATGACAACAATTTTGGACAAATGGTTGCGCATTGAAAAAAGTGGTAATTTTCATCGTAGACGTATGAGAAATTTCGGTAAAACGTCTCAGATAAAACAAGTGAGTTTTAAAATAGACTTTAAAAATTAGACTTAGAACCCTCATAGGATTCTCCTTTTGGGTTTTAAAAGTAACTTGTAGAGGTTCCTAAAACCATGCTAAAGCAAAAGTGTTTTCTCAGTGACTTGATTTAATAGTTTTGTGAGCGTCCTATATATTGTCATAAAACTAAAAATGTTACTTGGGTGACGTCACGAAAAAATTGAATTTAACACACTGTTAAGCTTTGACACTGTGTTAAATATTTGACATCGAACGGTGCAACCGACCCATAATATATAATTTTGACACTTACTCAATTATACACTTTTTTATATACAAGAAATATTATGGTCAATTGTTTATATAATTTAGAATTATTCCAGTATTAAAAAATAACATTTTCAAAAGAATTTTTATTTTGTTGGAACTAGTTTCGGTCAATTGACCATCTTCAGCCAACACCTAATATCAATTACATTATTACAGATCTTATTAATTAGTCAAATCACTTACGTCAAAAGATTTTTTTAAAATTACACAATTTCAATTGATCAATTACTTAAAAAAAATCTTTTTCTTCAATTATTAAAGTTTATAACGATTTTTGTTTTTATTTAATTTTAACGATTTTCGATTTTAAGCATTATAATATTTAAGAAATTTATTTTTATTTAGAAGCACTTGAAAGATCTACCAACAAGTTCCATGAAAGACTTAAGGCGCCCACTCACGTTCCGGTAGACCTGAGAGGTATACCTGTACAGTCACACCTGTCCAGGTATATCGCAACGTGTGTGTGGGCTTAAGACAGTATTTTGGTACACTTGTGGCAGTGGTATAAGATAAGGCGCGCTTATCGTGTCTGGATAGCCAACCATTGACGTAGTTATTTCTTCTAGCTTTCAAATTTACAAATATTCAATTTTACTGCATTGTTTTCGCCTTTCATGTTCAAAAATAAGTACAGAAACATCGAAAAGAACAATAATGAAGGCAAATGACAGTACTATTCTTATTGAAAATTGATATCTTGATATGTAGAGCTTTACAATATGTTGAAATAAACGAAAATATTTAAAATGAATTCGTAGAGTTATTTTCCTAGTATTATAGTTAGTTTCCTAGTATTATAAAAATTACTTATTTTGGAACCTTTTGTCGGTAATATATCAAAAGAATATATTTACTTGCTTATACCTTTTAAGTATTACTGAATGAATTACGGAAAACCAAAAAATATGAATAAAATACGCATGTATTCTTAATTAAGACCATCTTAGACGTTAAAACTAACATTATTTTTAACTATATTCATTGTTTCTTTTTGTTATTAACGAATTTTAATAAAGATATTTACGTAAAACTTATTTTTAAACAATATTTCTTCAATTATCATTTAACTTATGATGCCCTACAGTTTTGTTTATGTTCTACATGGGACGCTCATGGATAGCGCACGATGGAAGACCGATTTTGTGCCACAGTAGATCGCCATAGTTGTCACTGTAACATAGTGAGGTTTAATTGACGCTACGACTGGCTGACTATATTCCATACTAACATGGTAAGCGCCTAGTAGAGTTCACTACCGCTCTACTGTCTATACCGGTATCGCTCCACTGTTAGATTGTTCGGACTGTGACATCAGTGCCCTAAAATTTGCACCAAAATCCTGTTTTAAGTCTAAGCTAACCTGTGCAGGTCAAATGACCTGTTCAAACGATCGGAGCAGTATTGAGAATCGATCCGGTCTACCTGCGCCACAGTTCTGTAGATCGATATACCGGAACGTGTGTGTGACTAGCCACTGCACAGGTCCTCAGTTCTTGTCAAAAATTTGTTTATAGTGTACATGTTAACAACTAGGGAACACGATATCTTGGAAAAATAATGGCGTTAACTATTGAATAGCAACGCGGAAAATTAACAGAGTTTATAGATCTGTACAAGTCTGAGCCGTATTTGTAGAGAATA
This sequence comes from Mylabris phalerata, assembly GCA_020740385.1. Classification (NCBI taxonomy): domain Eukaryota; kingdom Metazoa; phylum Arthropoda; class Insecta; order Coleoptera; family Meloidae; genus Mylabris; species Mylabris phalerata. The sequence continues at coordinate 191,778 of JAJEOX010000163.1, read as the reverse complement.
AAGTCTAAAGAATATCAGGAACCTTAGAGTAACCGTTAATCTCTGATGAGGTGAAATACCGTTGCTCATTACTGTGTTCTCCTTTTTAATCAAAGGACTAACCATAGACAACAATTCTAAATATGTTCTCTCATCCATTCGTAAATAGTTTTGTAAATCTTTAGGTTTAAATTTCAACTCGTTCAGTAAATTAACGTGACTGTAACTTTTTCGTATTAGTAACCAATCTTTGCACTTTTTTTTTCTGAAAGAAATCTAGAATTTCACCGTAGCGTGTGTGAGGTTTTCAGGTCTCCGGTATACCTGAATAGTTCTACCTGGACAAGTATACCAGCACCGGTCTACCGGAACGTGAGTGGCCGCCTTAACGCCTTTCCTTATTTTAAGAATATTTTCTTTCTAGTTTAGCGTTTTGATAAACTTATTGGAATTTAGGTGTTTTGGAAAATTATCATAATTTTTTAACATTTTAAAAAAACGAAGGAATTATTATAGATTTTTCAAATACGAAAACAGAGGTTGGAAGCTCAAATCAGTTTGATCATTAAGAAGATTTGTAGATTGTTTCTTATGTTTATAAATTTCTAAAATTATAATTATAAAAATATTTTTCTATGGACTAGGTACATGGACGACATTTATAGTAACAGTGATAAAAAAGAAATAGAACAAGAAAAGAAATTTGAACAAGTCTATAAATAATATACATACAAATTTAAAATTTACAACAGAAATTGAAAACAACAATAGTATAAATTTTTTGGATTTAACAGCAATTAAAAAAGAAAATGAAAAAATAAATTAGAACTAAATATACATAGGGAAAACGGGGAGAAAACTACAATTAAGACTTAATGAACATAAAAAAATGGAAACATCAAAAGTTTATCAACATAACAAAGAATTAAATCATCATTTCGAAGATCATAATACTGAACTATTACATATTTGTAATAAAGGAATAAAACAAGAATTGTTGGAAGCGTACGAACTATATAAACAAAAGAAAAAGAAAAAGAACATAATCAATGAAAACAAATCGAATTAAATTATGAACTATTATTTAAATTATTAAAAATGTAAATTTAACTAGAGTAGAAGTAATTTTTAACATTAAAAAGATAAAATAAACAGGTTGTTATCAAAAAATCAAAAATATTTCGCATTTAAGAATTTGACATCGAACATAGTAGATCGTTTGTTAGAAATGCTTGTAAAAATTAATTTCTCGTTTTTAAAAGAAATTTTATGATAAAAAAATTATTAATCGATATATAACAAAAATTCCTTTGAAGGTGTTGTTTTTTATTGCAGGAATAATTGTAAATTTTATAAACAATTCACCATCATATTTCTTGTATATAAAAAAATGCATAATTCAGTAAGTGTCAAAATTATATCTATATGTATACAGAATGTCCTAGGGGTACGAGGAACCTCCATATCTTCGGTACTATTTGAAAAATCTACTTGGAGATTCTTTTAGGCAGAAGATACAGACGTTCTGCACATTCTAAAATATTTTCATTATTTATTGCTAACTGCTATACAAAGAGGCGCACCAAACTTATGTTTTTTTAAATAGGAACCCTCCAGTATTTTTACATCATTAGAAAGGTCTTTTGATTCTCATCAAGATGCCTGTAATTTTATGGAGCAATTTTGAACCGTTTGGTTTTCATAGTCGATAAAAGAGTGAAAAAGCATAATCTTTGATAAATCGTCACGTCTTTATTACTGTAGCTAAAGGAGCGTTTGAAATATCCAGTCTTTTTCTATATTCTCAATTTTCATTTAAATGCTTACTTATCATCCTGTTCCAATTATTGTGTACAGGGTGTTCCCAAACGCAAAATTATGAATTCCTGTTTTTTTCAAATGGAATGCCCTATATCTTGTACTACTATTCGATAGCATTTTTGATAAGCTTTTCAACGATGTACGGTTTGACAGGTTTATTTTGAAAAACTGTTAGGTTTTCTCAAGGCCGCGACGTGCATGGGTACATTGTGTGTCCCACAAACGAACGCTTACTAAGGGGAGCAAATTTTTTCATAAATTGGTTTTTTCAAATTTTTACAGATAGTGTATGAAATACACTCAATTTTGAGAAACAATTTTTTTTTGATTATCATAGTTGATTGTTTTATTTCGGTAAAAATATTTCTACAAATATCTCAAATTACAGTCGATAAAATATGTTTATCAGCCACAAAAGGTCCACAGGCAATTTATATGTATAGCTCTCTCAGAAGAGAGAGAGAGCGTCGAAGTATTTTTAATATAAACAATTGAAAATAATGGCGTTATCACAACTGTTTATTTTCAGAAGTAAGGAAATTTTGTGGTTATCGATATTTTATATCTTTGTCTGACGCATGTTCATTTAAATTGTAAAATTGGTGGACGCGCCCAAAGACAAAGATTTACAACAAAAATGAGATAATAAAAAAATATTTGTTTTAATGGTGGCAATATATGTATTAATTTCTATTTGTTTTTTTTTTTGAAATTATACATATGCATAATTTAATACTTTTCCGATTCGATATTTATATGTACATCATACACTTGTAAGATTGTTTTTTACCGGTATTAAATCCATTATTACTGATAAATTTTTCTTTATTGTTAGTGCTGTTCAATTAGTGGAGTGTTGTTGATAACTTGTGTTGCGTTGCACGTACCTCATGTTGAATTGTTAATTGATTTGCCTTTGATTATTGTTTTTTTTTTTCTTAATTTAGTGTATTTATTATACTGCGAAAACGTAAGTTTATAAATTTACTATTAAATTTGATATAAATATAATTCCAAGAAACATTTTTCTAGATGTCTGGTAAAAAAAGCCGTCTGGAGCTGAAAATAGAAAAGCCAAGCAAAAAAAAATTAAAAATGTTGACTCATTCGTTGGATAAATTTATTGTAAGACAAAACGATATTTAAGACTCGACTTCCACAGCATCTATAACTACAGCATTAAACAAAGAGGAATCTTCGCGGACGGTTAACAATACAAACGAAAAGCAGTCAAGAAAAGCTGATGACAGTCCTGGTAATGAGGAGGAAATAAGTGATAGCAGCAAGTTCGTTCTTTCTTCTTCTGATACTGATTGTAACTTTAACCGCAGTTTTAGTTCCAATGATCCAGGCACTTGGCCTAAATTAATATCAATCAAAGTTAGAGATTTTTTAATAGAGAATCCCCCTCAACAAATTGCTGAAGCTGATTTTAATTTTCCTAAAGATATAAATGATAAAAAAGTTAGTAGTCATTATTATATTCGTATGTTAAATAACAGTGAGAAAGTTAAAAGAAATTAGTAGTATAAATATGTATGTTCTGGACCAGGAAGTCGGAGCCAATTTTCAAATTCTCCCGCCAATTGACATCGGGAAGTGACGTCACGGCGCGGGAGATTTGAAATTTCAAATTGACCAACTTAAAATCTAGAAAAATAAATTCTCCCAGACTTTCTGCCAACCTAAAATCTATACAAGTAAATTCCCCAGATATCATGCCAACCTGTGACGTCACGGCGCGGGAGATTTGAAATTTCAAATCGACCAACTTAAAATTTAGAAAAGTAAATTCCCCCAGACTTTCTGCCAACCTAAAATCTATGCAAGTAAATTCCCCCAGATTTCATGCCAACCTAAAATCTATACAACTAAATTCCCCCAGATTTCATGCCAACCTAAAATTCTAGTAACTAATGTCAATTTGTAGCCCTGTAAACAGCGGAAACGGCGGCAAATTTGAAAAAAGTTGTTTTTATTGTTGTCAACAAACAAAATTTACGTTGTCAAATTAGCTCAGCCTAGCCTGACTTGACTTTTAAGAAGATCAATAGCATGTGATTTTCAAGCAAATTTGAAAAAAGTCTTAATAATAATAATAATAAGACATAAGAGAATGTATATATAATTTATAGATAATGAATACCTGCATTGTTCATTTATTACTATTAAAAAATCTCCTTTGTTTAAGAAATCTTCTTGATAAGAATGCTGAATTGCAATCACAAAAATATACAGTATCAATTAAATGTAAAGCAAATCAATAATTATTAGTGGAAATTTGGTGTGTTTCTGCTGTAATATCTCTTTTCGATGACTTTCATACAGACACAAAGTACAGATCTCTATTAATTTATAATTCGAATAATTTTTGGTTTACTTACATCTTTAAAATTATCATGAATTACTAACATTTATATTCGGTAAAATATGATAACAAAGGGATAATGTTAATAGTATAATATATTTTTTAATATAAAAATATAACAAAGTCAACCATTAAGAATACATCATTTTTCAAATAATAAGAAAATCATAGATGCATATATTTTTCTAACAATTTTCAAATAAAAGAAATTGTAACAATGGATCCTTTCTATAAGAAATCTTCTTAATAAGAATGCTGAATTGCAATCACAATAATATATGTATAAGATCAACCAGTCTTAAAGTAAATCAGTGTATCGTCAAGTACCTAATTTAATTGGTGAATATTAATTGGTGAATAAAAATGAATTCAAGAGAAATTATGAGTAAGTACATATTCATTTACAACATACATTTAATTTATAATTAATTTTCAATTAAATATCATAAAACAGTTTTCGAAGGTGAAGAGATCACCGAGGATCAATTCAATTATTTGATAGAACATCAATTTGAGCATTTTCAGAAAGAAGAACAATGTAAGTATTAATTTATAACTTATACATATTTACATTAATTTCAAATTATTGTAAACAACAACTAGATCGACAACAGCAACAAAGAATCGTGGAATGTTTACGGGAACGAGACCAACAACGACAACAACAACAAAAACAGCAACGACAACAGCAACGGCAACAAGAACGACAACATCAACTACAACAAAAGCAAAAGAGAGTACAATTATGGGTACAAGAACAACAACAATACCAACAACAACAGAAGCAACAACAACAACAACAAGAACAGCAGCAACAACAACAGCAGCAACAGCAACAACAACAACAACAAGAACAGCAGCAACAACAACAGCAGCAACAGCAACAACAACAACAACAACAACAGCAACAACAACAACAACAACATCAGCAACAACAACAACAACAACATCAGCAACAACAACAAAAACGTGTAATTGAGATAAAAATAATTATAGAAATAAATTAAAGTTAATCTACTAAAATTTTAATTTATACAGTGTAATATTTATTGAATTATTCTTCTATGTGGTAATGTCCCCAGGCAAATGTTGATATACCATCTTCTCTAATATGTCTTTTATCATCAAAATGGCTAAGAGCAATCTTGTTCAAATTTTGTGTATAGATATTGTGAAGGACGGATCTAAATGTAGACATGTTACCATAAAAAATCTTTTTTTTATACAGACAGTCTCGATAGTCATCTAAATTGAAACCGTTAATAACTGTTTTATTTACACCTTTAGCTTTCTTGATCAATTTACCATCAATAACGTCAATTGAATACATTTTCGATTTTAAACCAATAAATTCTCTCATTATTTTACCATTATTTTCATCTTTCATAAATCCAACAATTTTTTTATTTTTCAATGGTAAATTGTATGGATTCTCTTTTGCGTACTCAGATGTATCTAAATAAATATCTATATCATCCCTTATATCATTGCAGAAATCATCAGTTTTGATGGTATAAATCAGTGAATCCGTATCTATATTATTTAGTAATAATTTACCATTGTACTTTGGTTTCATGTATTCATAATGAAAATCGTACATCAACAATTTTGATAATTCAAATACTGTAAAATCAATATGAATTGGTTTATTGTAACAGGTCCTGACACGATTCAACTGAATTGCTACCATTTTAAGTGTAAAATGGGCTACACTATGGAAATGTGGTTTGGCAATCAGTGCACGTGCACCCAATCTCTTTCCACAACTCTCCCACTCTGTAACCTATTTGATGTCTTTTCTTTTATCTACATTCTCCATAGTTTTACCATACACTGCATTATTTAGTAATTAAAAAAAAAATTATCAAACATATTTTGGGCTAATCTACGATGGTGTGTATTTAGATCGATATATTTTTTCAACAAGCACGATTGTTTAAATTGTAGTATTCGATGAATTCGATTAATTTTCAATCCATGCTTGACACACTGTTGTAAATTTCTATAATGTATTATATATTTATTTTTAACTTCCCCGACCAGAGGGTAGGGAAGTTATTAGTTTCGGACCAAAATTTCGAATTCGAGATTTCACCAGATCTTTACGTTTTGAGGTCCCCTGAACACGTTTTTGAAGTTTTTAGCTTGATGTCCGTGTGTGTGTGTGTGTGTGTGTGTGTGTGTGTGTGTGTGTGTGTGTGTGTGTGTGTGTGTGTGTTTGTTTGTGTGTGAGTCTGTCGGTTCTCCAACGATTACTCAAAAACGGTTTAACCGATTGAGTTCAAATTTGGCCAGCAAAAACTATTTGGTGGCCGCTCGAGTTGATTAGTTTTTGGTGCCAATCGGACCACGGGGGTGGAAGGGGAAGGGGGTTGATTGAAAAAAATTCAAGATAACATATTAATTTGATATCACCAATCGAAAGGGCATGTGCTTTTATGTCCGAAACAATAGCCCTCATGTGCGATGTTCTTTTCTTTTTTTTTAATTAGGGCACAAAATTGGCAAAATAGTGTAGTCAACCAATTCAAATTTGCCGCCTTCTATAAGGAATCGGTTGCCATAGAAAATTCAATTGCGAAATTTTGAAATGACAGTTTTGTGGTTCTGTCAAAATTTTGCAATTGAATCGTGTATCGAATTTATAAGAAAGTTGAACTGAAAAGTGTGTGTGGAATCACCGATCTGTGAACTGAGTTTTGGTTGACGAGGTGCTGGTTCCTCATTGAATTTTTCAATGGTGGTGAGATAGCCACGGCTCTTGATTCCCGATTTTGATTTTTATAGTAAGTTAGTTTTTTTTTAAACTTGGACTCGTGCATTAATTGTCGACATCCGATACTTGTCTTTAACATATTTTTCTAATTCATGATTAACTATCCGGAATGTGTCGGGGAAGTTATTAGGCCGGTTCTTAGATTCGGCCCCTTTCAAATTTTTATTTGTTAGATCAGTAATCAATTTGGAATATTTTGCATTTGAACTAATCTTATTCTCCGGACAAAATGGAAGATCATTGTGCTGATCGTGTAGACCTTTTGGATATTCTAGATCCACTTCGAAGATGTAACCTATATCGGAATTTGTTGGAATTTTCATTATATCAATTGATTCAATGTCTTCGACCCATTGAAACCCACCATAGGGTTGTGGTTGTGACATGGCCCAACCATATAGATTGTTAGCATCTAAATACATTAAATACGTACTTGGTTTAGATGAGTCATAACTTTCCATATACTTATTGTTTGCAACAGAATGTCGATGTGAACATTGTGTTATGCCACCACGTATACCTCTTTTAATAAATGTATGCATATTGATATCGGTTAATAATTCAATTTTTATTTGAGTACATTTCAACATGGCGTCCCATGATAATCCGGGTGCTGTGTAATAATGACAAGGATCCAAATTGTATATTTTTTGACAGACTTTGCGGAAATTTTGAAAAATATCAGTCAACAGCAATACATCCGTTATCAAGTACAATTTCATGTAGTCCCATAAATTTTGACAATTGAATTGTTGCCACACATTCTGTGCATGTTTGTAATCTTCATCAGAGCATAATTTCATCGAAAATCGACTGTTAAATTTTTCTTGCGCTGGTAATGATGTCTCTTCTAAACGTTTCCAACAATTAAAGTACTCATATGGTAGCACACCTTTTCGTATTAGTAATTTAAATTGTTTTTCATCGTTGAAAACGCTTTTAACAGTTTGGAAATCATTAGGTGATAAATTCTGCGCTAAACTATCTAGACTAGATGACATAAATCTGAACGAGTCTAGAAACCGCAGATCAACTGTCTCTGTTTCACTAACAAAAATTCGTTTTGATAAGGAGACATAGAGTTCCTTATTTAGCGGTATTAAGTTAATATCACCTTCAATTTTTTCCAACGATTTTACAAACAAATGACAATCATAACCAGAAAAGTTATGAAAAAAAATTGGAAAGAATTTAGGTATGCGATATTGCAAATTGCATTGTCGATGTGCTGGTCCTCTATATTTACCAGTAAAGTGACAGTGATCCATCACTTTATCATCATTGACTATCGTTTGATTACAAATATGGCAGATGTTCGTTTCAAGATATGATTCAAGTTGTTCATCATTTAAATTCTCCATTGGTTTCGGTTTCATTAGAATTTCATTATAAATTCTTTGTATATCGTACGTTAATGATTTTACAAATTGATCAGCACAATCTTCACCATTGTAAACTTGTAATTTATCGAAATTCTGATCGAACGGACATTTAATGTAATAAGCGAAAGCACACGGTGTGTGTTCTTGTACATTAGTTGTTGACGATGTAGTTGGATTCGGTGTACAAATATCAATGTCTTGTAATAGACACTCAAAATCTGCATAGATTACAAATGGAACTTCAATTTGTCGTTCATAATTTTTAAATTCTACTACAGAATTCTCATGTGTTGGCATGATTGTAACTATACGATTACACTCCTCTTTATGTATTAATAAGTTTTTTTCAGAATCGAAATGTAATAAGCAAAAATTGCAAATGGAAATTTTATTTGTATGTCTTGTAATGCTGCTTCGCAGTAATCTTGAGACATTTTTAATCCACACATAGTGGCTCCGTTCTTCTTTTTCTATCAACAGTAAATTGATATGCTTTACTTTTTCTCTTTTGGTACAATACAATGGTCCAACAATTTGATCATCTTCTAAACCAAAAGTATTTACACTAATTTCCGAGTTCAATTCTTCAAATATATTTATGTCTTTTACTTTCAAAGGAAAGTCTAAATCATCAAATTCTAATACAATATTATTATGTAAAACTATTTTATTGGCAGTGATGTCTTCAATACAATATGAGTTTGGTCTATTTGCATGGAAATCGACTGGACACAAAGCCGAAATTATAGCCCATTTGAAACAATATTCATCGTTATTTTTGACATTGATACAAGCGTGCTTTTCTTGGATTTTCTTAGGTAATCCTATGTACTGACTACTTCCTCTCAATGGTTGGTATTGATTTATATTAATTTCTAAATGGGTTATTCCGGTCAACGCCCAACCGCTATCCCTTTCTTGGAATTCAGTTGTTTTCGTTTTAATTTTTTCAATCATCAAGTCATAGTTTAATGTAATATCATCGTCATTCTGCACCAACGTCATTTTTGAGTTGAAACTTTTTATCGAACATTCTTCGTTTTCGTCAACCATTTTCACATACTCAGCAAACAATTCCAAATTGAATTTAATTAATGTATGTTCAATTAACTCTTGTACAAGTTTCGGAACTACAACATCTTTAGAAGATTTTAGAAATACATCAACATCCAAATTAGATAAGTCACTATTTTCATAAAGTAATGTTTTAATTCGTCATTGGAAAGTACTTTTAACCACCTTCAAATTTGATGTGTATGGTTCTGCTGATTTCAATCGATGACTTAAGGTGCGTAAATGACATAACCATTTATCAACAGGAATATCTGTTCCACATAAACTACACCTTTCTTTAGTAAGTTCAGGTTTTTCGCATCCTAAAATTGGAAGCGGTAAATGAAGAAAAGTAATGAGGTGGTTTAAAAAACATTTACCTGGTAAAGAATGAACACGTTTTATGTGGCGATTTAAGTTGTATTTTTTTGAGAACGGTTTGAAACAAATATTACATAATACTTGTGCTTTAGACATTTTTAACAAGCAGTTTTGTTGTAGGCGTGTGACACTTTAAAACACTTTCAACAAAATACTTGAGCTCTGCGTTACAACCTGCTTTTATACCACGCAAAATCCGTTATGAATTAACGTAATAAAAATTTCTAGAAAAACACTCTTATTGACTGACCTTGTTTATTAATATTTTTGCAATGAAGAATTTTCTTTGGATAACAATACATCATTCTTTGTACAAAGGATCTTTTTAATATTTGACCTTGTTTATTAAAATTTTGCAGTCTAGAATTTTTATTGGAAAACAATACTCAATTTCCTACACAAAGGATTCTCTGTTACAATTTTTTCTCTAAATTGAAAATTCTTAGAAAAATAAATGTCTTAACAGTCATCTTATAATTTGTGACAATTGATGATCTCTTTATAATTTACCTTGTTTATTAATATTTTGCAATTCAGTGGAAATGCTATTGGAAAACGTAGTTGTCTTTGTTTAAACTTTTGTATATATATAACCGTGGATATTTAAATTGTTAGTCATTTGATAAATCTCTTCTTGTAAAGAAAGAGTAAACTTATTTGTTTCCTAAAGTCTTAACGATTCACAAAAAAGAAAATGTCAACAACACCATCAACAATTGTGGTTTTCACAGAAGATAAAGTTAATTTACCAATCAATTTGTTACATGTCATTATAAAACAAATCTTTCAGTAAGTAGAAATATTTTCTATACATTTATTTTTCCTAAATGAAAATTTTATATATCAGATACGGTGTAAAGGATATTATCTTAAAAGACGATAGAGTCTCAATTTACTTATCGTACTCGCCGAAAACTACAACACTTCAGAAAAAATTTGGAAATTTACCAGTAAGATATATAAGAATGAAATTAGAATCCGAAGAAGAATTGGACATGCTAGAAAAAGCAATTACTAAATATAAATTTAATATTGAAGAAGATGAAGACATAAAAGCCATTGAAGCACCAACAACATCAAAAAGAGCAAGAATTGATGAAGATCAATAAATCAAGTAAATTTTTAATTTAGAATAAGGTTGGTTATTACAAAATATAATTAAACATATATTAAAGAAGAAATACTAGTTTTCTTTAAGATGAAGAAGAAGAAGAAAAGGAAGACGGAAATCTAGCTATGAGATAGAAAAAATTAACATACCAAAATAAATGGCATAAAATGTGTAAAATTATTGTATAATAAAAGTTAACAATTGACTAGGTTTCATTATAGAATAAAAATATGATTATTAATCAGACTTGTCTTCTTTTAATTTCATTTCCTGTCTATATTGTTATTGCAGTTTCAAATCCAGTTTTTATAAATAAAACAGTAAATATAAAAGGACATTAAAACACATACTTTAAAATAATTTTTCTTTATTTAATTTATAATTCATTGAAAACAGATGAAAAGTTATACAAATCATTGTTTAAAAGGCAAGCGGTACAATACACTTTAAATGGGTGATTATGTTGATTGTCTTCACGATTAACTTCATGTTGTCCACAAATGATTAAGTTTCTTAAATCTTCATCGTTTTGATAAAATGCTGGTAACTTCAACCAAATATTGCTTAAATGTAAAGGATCCATTTTCAATAAATTTATTTTAACTAAATTTCTAATGCATGATACAGCATTTTCTGTATCAAGAGCATTCTGTAGAATCACTGCACTCTGTGACATAGTAATCAAAATCACTATCACTACTATCGCTGCACCACGAGTTTTTTATTTTATTTACTAAACTTTTCAAAGAGTTCAATCTGTTGCGTGTATAAAAATAATTACATGTGTCTGGCCCGGTAGTCACACCACTATTCGACCAAACACAATCTATAAAATGTTTACCATATTCATTTAAAACCTCTTGCATATCTGCATAAGGTGAAAGTTTTTCTAGTAACCTTCTTATAAAGAATTTATCCCTACTATGAACTTTATCATCCGAAAGTAACAGTTTAGCTTCATTAATATAATATTTCAATCCATACATACTGCACTCACAATTTAATCTTAAAAAATGTTTCTTTTCTTTCTTCTAAACGTTGCACAAAAAACTGAGTACTTTTGAAAAATTTAGGTTTTATATACCATTATTCCCACTACCATAAATTTATCCCCTCTTTTCAATTTTGATTAAATAAAAGTACAAGTGAGAGTAAATGAAATTTTCAATAAAATTGAATAGAAAAACTATTTTTAGACGAACTTTTTACAATTACATTTATATAGAAATAAATGAATATATCATTTTTATGTAATGTCTTTCATATCAATCCAGCTATTATATACACTATCAAATCCTAACCATTTAACAAATAATTTACGACCTTTACGACGTAGCACCTTTTCAATTAAATAGATATTTGGATAGTGGGTCTTTTGTAATTCTTCTTCATAGAAACATCCACTGATTGGTTGACCACGTAAATCTTCCAGTAAATACGTCACAGGATTGCTATTATTTACTTTTATAATTTTAAATAACTCTGTTGTCCAATTGGCTGTATAACCTTTGTCGAATAAATGTTTCATCTTACTGATACGAACAAGATCGTCTTTCTTGAATTTTCCAGCAGTGAATTTTTTCAAATTATTATAGGATGCCTGTAGAATTTCTTGCTCGTTATCTTTATTTACTTCATTAGGTTTCATCTTTATCGTTCTGTGTAGTGTATTATTGTAATCTTTAGTGACGTCATCAAGAATTTTTATCCAATTATATGACGCATTCATTGTAAATAATTTATATAATTTACTTTTTAAAGTCCTAATTACACGTTCAGCAATAGAAGCTTTTTTTACACTATATGTATGATAATGACTAATTCCATATTTCTTCATTAAAGCACTAAATTGTTTATTAAAAAACTCCTTTCCTTGATCTGACTGAAGCTTCTTTGGATGACGACCTTGTTGTTGTAATATTGTTTTCATTGCTGACGTTACATCGTTGCCTGATTTAGATTTTAATGGTTGAGTCCAGAGATATTTTGAAAAACAATCAATTACCACCAATATATACTTGTATCCATTGTTTTTTTTTGAATGTTTACTAAGATCGGCTAAATCCATTTGCCAAAGTTCATCTAGACCTTTTATAATTGTACGACGTCGAAGGAAATTTTTTCGAGCTGGTTTATATATTTCATTAACAACATGTTCTTTCAATGACATTATTTCTTTTCGATATTTTATTCACTTCACTAGCTGTGTATAATGGATTTGAAAAATGATATCGATGAAGAGGTATTGCCACGATGACCTTCTGATGAGAACTGTTCAATTTTCACAATTGTTTTCATTAATAAATCTTCTAAATCTATCTATTAAATTGTTTTAATTTTTCTGTAGTTGTATTATCTTATTAATATCAATAAATTTCAGGTTATATGTCTTAATTAACCTTTCAATGTTTTCCAATTGATTCCTTGTACTCCTTATTGTATTATTCAGTTCATTCAATTTCTTATCAAATGCGGTGAATTTATCGTTAATTGATTTATCTCGTTTTGTAAAACTATCATTAAGCTTCTTTATGTGATCTTTAATTGTTGGTATATCTGATTGATAAAGTCCTTCAATTTTTCGACTATTTTGAATGTGTTTATGTGTTTGAGTTTCGTTCTCCTCTATTAATCGTTCTAAATTTTTAATCTTTTCCTCAATTATACTATCATTTTTTTTAATTTGATTTTCTATCTCTTTTCTTAGTTCATCAACGTACCCTTTAGTGGTTGAGTCCTTTACATCTTCACCGTCATGTAGATTACAGATCCGATGATTCTTTAAGTCATGATTGCCATCAGTAGTATAACTATATAGATTGTGCCAAACACGACTTCCACTCGCTTTATTATCATTTTCACTGAATTTTCTCTTCCAAGCACGTCCGAATTTGTCAATGCTCATAATGATACTAAATAAGGTTTAAGGAAAAACAGCATATTTATACATCATTCTTTTATTGATCACTATCATGAAAATTTTCATATAATATTATAACATTGGTTAAGGCACACATACAATTCAATATTGAATGAAATACACAAGTGGATTTAGATTTATATAAACGTGGCAGGTCTGGTAATTCATGAACTATTGATGTATTATAGATAAAGTTCTCAATGAATTTCTTCTTTTCCAAGCCCTTAACATAAATATCACTGTATCCAGATGTTACTCTATTAATAATTCCATTAAATTCCTTAGGATCTATAAAACCGTCCTCCCATTTCAATCCATGATGATTTTTCGTCAACCAGTATACTTGTTTCTTATATTCCAGTGGTAATGCTTTAAAACAATAGGGAGACTTGAAGATGAAATGACTTATCTTATATCCATCATAGGTTGCTAGCTCTTTTGGTAGGAATTTATTGTTGTTTGGTATTCGGAAACCTTGTACATCTACATACAACGATAGCGATGACGATGGCGATGATGAGGTCATTATACTAATAAATCACTACTGCTTCACGTAGTTCTTTTTCAATAGCAATAATCTCGTTTTGATGAGAATTATTTCCCGCACCAGTTGATGCACACAACAAAGCCAAACGAGCAACTAACTCATTCGGATCATCCCAATAAATATATTCAACTGGTTTTCTATTGTATCGTAAATATTCAACACCCCGCCCCGAAGGAGAAGGGGAACTCAGTGATCTTAATAATGGTTTAATATCCTTTTGATATTTATATGATGTATCTCCTTGTATTTTCTTCTGTGGATCATAGTTCTGTCGATAGGCATTTGTAAGATTGATAATTCTCTTATAAGCGTCTTGATCCTTAATTGAAAACTTACTATGGGAGACATTTTTCAAAAACAACAAATCATACAATCCTTCTGTTCCCTTGAAAACTTCATTCAATACTTTTATATCACCATCAGGCTCAATATACAAAACTGTATTGCCCAGAGTTAGCTTCTCCGTCGCCTCATCATAATTGATTTTTGAAGTGATTGTTTGATGTTTTTGAATCAATTTTTCAATATAGGGTTGTGCAATTGCTGGATATTGATTGATGTAATCAGCATAAGCCTTGTCAGATACTTTTGATTGATTCATAAATAATTCTTCCATATCGTCATCGTCGTCATCGTCTTCATCTTCGCCGTCGTCGGCGGCGAATTTACTTGCAATGGAGTGTCTTCTCGGTACATACGGAAATCGCGTTACACTTTCTTCTTCTTCTTTTTCCTCAACTTTAATTTTTGGTGGAGGTAGTGCTTATTGTTGTTGTTCATCTTCTGCTATTTGTTCTCTTTTAATAGTTTTCTTTTTCTTCTTCTTCTTTTCCAACACCAGTTCATCTAATGGCTTTTTAATCGGTTCCAAAAGTCTATCGATTGTCTCCGTCTGATCTATTTGTTCATTCTTTAATTGTTTAAATTTTTTTCTAACATTATCAGCGGCTTCTATTAATTTCTTCTTAATTTGTTTCTGTTGTTGACTTAACATTGTCACAGTTGAACAATGAATGTTTGATGATGTAGATTTATCAGTCTATTTATAGTTTGATGAAGCAATCAAATTGTTTTCTATAGCGTCCATTCCGTAGATTTTCATCTTTTAATATTACCAAAAATCCATACTGATATTTCCAACATTCATTACAGATACGTTTGAATACATGGAAACTCATATCACTTCCTACATTCTCACTATAAATCATCTTCAAATTATGTTCATCTTGTTTAAAAATCACAACTACATTTGCATTGTCACGTATTAATTGTTTTGGAATGCGTGTATATGTTTGACACAAGTAGAAACAATCAATACACTTATGTCGACCCATACTGAAGTATTCTCGGATTCTCTCCTGTTCACCAGGTACAGCTATATCGTCAAAGATGAATACAGAATTACTTCTTGCATCACGTGTGGGTATGATTTCATCATTATTTGTAAATGGATAGTATCCAACTTCTTTGACTTTAGAAAGGACACTCCTAAGGAACTCATATTTCGGTTGAAAGAGTGATTTTGAAAATATGTAGACATTTTCGAAACGCAACCCATTCGGTTCCAGTAAAAGACTAATTATCACATTTGTTTTACCACATCCACTAGGTCCACAAATTATTGTTCTCATCGTATCGGGAAGTAGTGGACTGTGTCGATGATGATTTTTCACAACTGACACGTCATGATTATTTATTTTAAGAGATAGTTTATGTTTGACAACGTTCATCATAACTACTGAAGGCATGTCTGTCAGTCTGCGGGTATTTGTATAAGAAGGCAGACGTCATCTTGTCAGTTTAATGTTGACGTTCAAAGGTGACGGACTTGTTAATTCCTTAATTAACAAATTACCAATTGAATTACATATCCCCGGATATCAATACTGTGGACCTGGTACGAAACTAGCTAAACGATTGAAGCGGGGCGATCCGGGAATTAACGAATTAGATCGTGCATGTAAACAACACGATATAGCGTAGTCGCAGAGTAAAAATCTTGAAGATCGACATAGAGCCGATAAAATTTTAGAGAATAGAGCTTGGGAAAGAGTTACGTCACGTGACGCTTCACTAGGAGAAAAAGCAGCCGCCTATTTGGTAACGAATATAATGAAAGCCAAACAAAAATTGGGAATGGGACATAGACGACGACGACGACGAAAACAATTGAAGAAATGTGCATTTAAAAAGGGTATTATCGATCTACTGAAGAAGACCACCAATGGATCTGATAGTATTGGAACAATAGTTAAAGCGGCTCGTGTTGCTGTTAAAAAAGCTGGTGGTCGTAAACGTATTCGTTTACCTCGAATTATACCCATACCAAAAAAATCTGGTGGATGGTTACCCTTATTATTCGGTGGTTTGTCTGCATTAGGAGCATTAACAGGCGGTGCAGCAGCTGTAACAAAAGCTGTGAACGATGCTAAAGCAGCAAGAAAAAAATTGGAAGAGGCCGAACGTCATAATCGCACAATGGAAGCCATTGCCTTAGGTAGAAAAGGTAATGGATTGTACTTGAAAAAACACAAAACAGGATTGGGATTGTATTTGATAAAAAACTACCACTGAAACTACCTTCTCATCCCCTAACTGATCATCAACTACGAACATATGCTGAAAGGCTTAAGATTCCTAATTTTCGAGGTGTTCTCATGAGAGATGATTTACCTCAAAAAATTAGAAAATACGAAACAGGTATTGTTAATTTAGATTCTCGAGAAGGTAGTGGTACACACTGGGTAGCATATTATAAACAAAATAATAAAGTGCTTTATTTTGATAGTTATGGAAATTTAAAGCCTCCAAAAGAACTAATCAAGTATTGGAAATGTAAAAATATTTTATATAATTTTAATAATCTACAAAAATATAATACATATAATTGTGGATATTTATGTCTAAAATTCTTATATAATAAAGGTGCTTGAACATTAATTGCTCAGTCATGTCTTTAACATTCACATTAAAAGGTCGTAGCAGTGTGCTATCTGCAGACTTTTATCCTCCAATCAATTTGAATCCAAACTGTAGTTATTCATTGGCCCTTATTGGCTTTCATACATACAAAACCAAACATTGAAGAGGGTCAGAATAAGTTCTACTATAAAGATAATGGTATAGAAAAAGAAATAACCATTCCAACTGGTGCATATGAGATAACACACATTGAAGACTACCTACAAGAACAACTTAGTCCACCTAATGATATTAATAAAGCAGAATTTCTTTCACTGAAGCCGAACAATAATACGTTAAAGTGTGAACTGAAGAGTAAATATGAAATTGACTTCACTAAAGGCGATGGTATTGGAACGTTATTAGGGTTTTCAAAACAAGTTCTGCCACCTAATCAACTTTATTCATCTGATCAACCAGTGGAGATAATCAAAGTTTTATCAATTCGTATTGAATGTAATATAACAACAGGATCATACTATAATAATCGACCATCACACACAATTTATGAATTTGCGCCAGCTGTAAATCCAGGTTATGCTATAAATATTGAGCCAAGAAATCATATATATTTACCAATTTTGAATAAACATTTCATTGACAATTTAACCATCAGAGTGTTAGATCAAAACGGTGATTTGGTTAATTTCCAAGGAGAAGAACTTGTTATCAGATTAGAATTGAAAAGCAAAGGGCCTAGTTTTCCATAGTGGTGGGGATAGAGGTGCTTACTATAAAATACCTCAAATTCAATCATTTCCGATTAGTCAGACGTCGTTATCATCCGTATCAACAATAACAACATCATTGACACAAGCAAGCATTCAAATATTAAAAGATCTTGGTTACAATGTCCGAAAAACTACAAATATACAAAAAAGTAAGATTCGACGATAGTATTGAAAAAGAAGAATATCATACGTATCATCCGACAATTTCATCATTTCAAAATAACGATGAAATTGAAATCAACATTAATCAACAGGATGTTTTTATTTCGTTTTATGAATCATTTTTGTATTTAATTTGTAAATATGAAGAAATTGCTAATGCAACGGCAACTGGTGATTGTAAATTATCTAATAATTTTGGTGCATATCTATTCGACTCAATTGCATACGAATTGAATGGTAAAGAAATTGAAAAAGTACGAGACGTTGGAACAACAACAACCATTAAAGGCTTATTGTGTTACAATCATGATGAAAGTAGAGCTTTAGAAACAGCTGGTTGGTGTCCCGATAGTGGTACAATAGTATCTCTAGCAGCTGATAACGAGTATGTTAGTCTACGTATTCCATTATCATTTTTATTTGCCTGCTTTCACGATTACAAGACAATTATCAATGGAAAACACAAAATTCGATTAGTACGCAGTCGGTCTGATGACAACTGTTATTTTACTAATGGAACAAAGACAGCAACAATTAAAATTCAAGATTTATGCTTAAAATTAAAACACGTATATCCAAGTGATCAATCGAAATTATATCTTCTAAATCAAATGAATAAAAATATCCCTATACAGATTGGATTTAGAAATTGGGAGCTTCTTGAATTACCCTCACTAAGACAATCTAAGAAGGATATATGGAGCGTTAAGACAACTACCAATCTAGAACGACCAAGATATGTAATTGTTGCCTTCCAAACGGATCGCAAAGACAATCCGAAGAAGGAAATCAGCAAATTCGATCATGTTAAATTAACGAATCTTCGTGTATGGTTGAATTCCCAGTGCTATCCATATGAAAATCAAAATTTTGATTTTGAAAAAAATCAATATACTGAAGCTTATCAAGCTTTTATCAATTTTCATCGTGATTTTCATAATAATCACTCATCAACACCAACGACGACCTATACAAACTTTGCACTTCGATCGATCTTCGTCATTGATTGTTCAAAACAAAACGAAGCCATCCAATCATCAACAGTTGACGTAAAGTTAGAATTTGAAAGTAGTGTGAATTTTCCTAATAAAACTAGAGCATATTGTATTATTGTTCATGATAAATTATTCGAATATTATCAATTGACAGGAATCGTAAAGAATATAATTTGAAGTAGTTTTGTTCGGAAAGGAATAAAAAATATGAATCTTTACTATATTTAATATAATATTCTAAATAATAGATTAAAACAATAGAATTTGTTATTAGAAATATATTTATTTTTAATAAAAATTATATAATTTATTTCTTGCTTTCTTTTCCATCATTATCGTCGCTATCGTAAATAGATTTATCAATTTCGTACTTCTTTACTATTCCATAAGGAAGTTCGTGCATTACATCGCGAAGACAAACTTTTGCATCACACTTTTCAATCAAATCAAAAATTGTATTATCCAAATTTCTTTTACCATCTAAATATAACTGACAGATTTCTTTAGCTTTTTTATATTCTCCTGATATTTGATGCAAGTAATCTGACGAAAACCAACTTCTACCATAAACACCTTCATGTTGAGCCTCGAAGAGTAAATCACTAAACATGTGTCTTAAATAATCAATTGATGAACGAACATCAACAATTTTTGGATAAGGTTGTTGAGAGTATGCCATCCACATTCTAATCATTTATACGTTATTATAACAATATAAGAAAGAAATAATATTACTTACCTGTTCAATTGTTGAAGCAGAAATTCGTATTCGAATACGTATTCGTATTCGAATACCAATATCGTAACTTGTAACTAATGTCTGCGCAGTTTTCTTACATAAATTTTAAAAAACAACTAAAGTCAGTTTGAGAAGAAATGATATATTCTTAATGGTTGACCTTGTTATATTTTTATATTAAAAAATATATTATTCTATTTACATTATCCGTTTGTCATCACATTTTATCACAACAATAGTTGCATTCATTAATTTTCATATAAATTAAGAATAATTTAGAGCAGGTATAGTCAATAGTTCAACTTCAAGAGAGTGATTATCTAATGCACTAGTTTTAATTTAATTATAGTGATAGTCTTTCATTCAAAAATGTCTAATCTCTACTCAATGTGCTTACAAGTAGTGGCGAAAAACTTGACAATTGACAATTTTTCGTTACCAAAATTATATGAATTATTACCTAGAACTATAGTTAGTGATTTGTTAGACGAATTCAGTGCGGAAAAATGGACAGAAGTTTGGAATGAAGTTGAAGATACAGAAGATACAGAAGGCTATGAAAAGTTTTTGGAAGTAATACCAAACCATGATTTATATGATTTAGATAATTTTCCATTTGGTGACCAAGTAAATTGTGAGAATTTATTGAAGTTCTTTCTTTGGTTACCTAGTTATAGAGAAATTTATGGAGCTAAACATCTTTGTATTACGTACACTTTTTATAAATATATAAATTTGAGAATTTGTGAAAAGTGCTATAATAATTATAAACCAAATAAGAATGAAATTTTCAAAAAAATTCATTTTCATAAAGGTCCCAAGAGAGACTCCATACAAAATTACGTTAAACATGATCATTCTTGGTGTGATTTTTGTTTAAAAACTCCTCTTTTTCAAATTATGTCTTACACGCAGTGTTGTAAACAAATTCATAGAAAGTCTATGAATATGATAGAATTTAATACGTCTTCATCGGATGATGAAGATTAATAAAATATGATTTTCTATATAAAATTATTATTATTATTATTATTATTATTATTATTATTATTATTATTATTATTATTATTATTATTATTATTATTATTATTATTATTATTATTGTTATTATTATTATTATTATATAATTAATTGTTTATTTTCAATAAAAAGTATACAATTTACTTTTTGCGTTCTCATTCAACTTTCCCATTTAAAAGTCAGGCTATGCTGGGCTAGGCTGGGCTAATTTGTCAACGTAAATTTTGTTTGTTGACAACAATAAAAACAACTTTTTTCAAATTTGCCGCCGTTTCCGCTGTTTACAGGGCTACAAATTGACATTAGTTACTAGAATTTTAGGTTGGCATGAAATCTGGGGGAATTTAGTTGTATAGATTTTAGGTTGGCATGAAATCTGGGGGAATTTACTTGCATAGATTTTAGGTTGGCAGAAAGTCTGGGGGAATTTACTTTTCTAAATTTTAAGTTGGTCAATTTGAAATTTCAAATCTCCCGCGCCGTGACGTCACAGGTTGGCATGATATCTGGGGAATTTACTTGTATAGATTTTAGGTTGGCAGAAAGTCTGGGGGAATTTATTTTTCTAGATTTTAAGTTGATCAATTTGAAATTTTAAATCTCCCGCGCCGTGACGTCACTTCCCGATGTCAATTGGCGGGAGAATTTGAAAATTGGCTCCGAGTTCCTGGTCCAGAACATACATATTTATACAACTGAAATTATTTACTTTATTCAAAATCTTTGAACTCCGTTTTTTGTTATTATTGTAAACAGTTTGATAACTCGAAATCCAATTCAACAAATGAATATGGATATAACGACTGGCGAAATTTAAGTCAGCATTCAAAAAGACATGAAATAACAACTGCTCATATTCGAAACAGTTCAAAATTTTGTGACTTGCAAATTAATTTATAAAATTTGAAAGTGGCCGAATCTAAAAATCGGCCTAATAACTTCCGCGACACATTCCGGATAGTTAATCATGAATTAGAAAAGTCTATTAAAAACAAGTTTCAGAAGTCGACAATTAATGCACGAGTTAAAAAAAAAACACAAGTGTATTGAACGGGAACTGAACTTCCGGCTAAAAACGTCATAGTTGCGACACCTGGGAGTTTTTCTACTACACTACGCTTTTTAGCTGTTTACGTTTAATAAATAGTAGTTGGAAAACATTTATCTTTAAATTTTCTTCCTTCCAACCCCGTTGTCCGATTGGCACCAAAAACTAATCAACTCGAACGGCCACCAAATAGTTTGTGCTGTCCAAATTTGAACTCAATCGGTTACACCGTTTTTGAGTAATCGTTGGAGAAACGACAGACGCACGTACACACACACACACACACACACACATACACACACACACACACACGGACATGCACACACACACACACACACACACACACACACACGGACATCATGCTAAAAACTTCAAAAACGTGTTCAGGGGACCTCAAAACGTAAAGATCTGGTGAAATCTCGAATTCGAAATTTTGGTCCGAAACTAATAACTTCCCTACCCTCTGGTCGGGGAAGTTAAAAAACAGCAAACTATTGATGTAGTAGAACAGAGACTTTATGAAAATGAGAAACGGCATTGGCAATCTATTATAGAGCGCTTAATTTATGTAATAGAATATTTATCAAAACAATGTATTGCATTTCGAGGTTCATCACAGAAGCTGTATGAACCGAATAATGGGAGTTTTTTAAAATTAATAGAGATAATATCAAAATTTGATCCAGTTTTATCAGAGCATATTCGAAGATTACAGTGTGACAAAAATTATATTGCTCATTATTTAAGTGATAAAATTCAAAGTGAAATCATTCAGTTAATTGCAGAAAGTATTCAACAGAAAATTTTAAATATGATCAAAACTTCGAAGTATTATGCTATAATTTTAGATATTACACCAGACTTAAGTCGTACTGAGCAACTTTCAATTATTATACGTTTTGTGTATTATAATAAAATTCATAACCAGTCAGAAATTTATGAACACTTTTTAGGTTTTTGTGCGGTTAATGATACTACCGATGAGGGCTTCTAGATTTTTGTGTTTCAATTTAGAATCTTTTTTTTTGTTCTACTAATTAATTAAAACTTATGTTACGTATGAAAATAAGTTTTATTTAAAAACCAATCATCCATTTTTAACTTCCCCGACCAAAGGGTAGGGAAGTTATTAGTTTCGGACCAAAATTTCGAATTCGAGATTTCACCAGATCTTTACGTTTTGAGGTCCCCTGAACACGTTTTTGAAGTTTTTAGCTTGATGCCCGTGTCCGTGTGTTTGTGTGTGTGTGTGTGTGCGCGCGCGCGTGTGCGTGTGCGTGTGTGTGTGTCGTTTCTCCAACGATTACTCAAAAACGGTTTCACCGATTGAGTTCAAATTTGGTCAGCACAAACTATTTGGTGGCCGTTCGAGTTGATTAGTTTTTGGTCCCAATCGGACAACGGGGGTGGAAGGGGGAGGAGGTTGATTGAAAAAAATTCAAGATAACATATTAATTTGATATCACCAATCGAAAGGGCATGTGCTTTTATGCCCGAAACAATACCCCTCATGTGCGATGTTCTTTTCTTTTTTTAAATAAGGGCACAAAATTGGCAAAGTAGTTTAGTCAACCAATTCAAATTTGCCGCCTTCTATAAGGGATCGGTTGCCATAGAAAATTCAATTGCGAAATTTTGAAATGACAGTTCTGTGGTTCTGTCAAAATTTCGCAATTGAATCGTGAATCGAGTTTATAAGAAAGTTGAACTGAAAAGTGTGTGTGGAATCACCGATCAGTAAACAGAGTTTTGGTTGACGAGGTGCTGGTTCCTCATTGAATTTTTCAGTGGTGGTGAGATAGCCACGGCTCTTGATTCCCAATTTTGATTTTTATAGTAAGTTAGTTTTTTTTTAAACTTGGACTCTTGCATTAATTGTCGACTTCTGATACTTGTCTTTAATAAATTTTTCTAATTCATGATTAACTATTCGGAATGTGTCGGGGAAGTTGTTAGGCCGGTTCTTAGATTCGGCCCGTTTCAAATTTTTTTCTCAAAATGTGGGTTTATTTATTAAATAAAAGAAATACTGAAAATCAATTCCATATATATGTATAATAATTATAGGATTATTATATGTAATTGGTTTTGAGTTTTTTTTTTATTTAAAAAATTAGTTTTGTTTAAAAATAAATCAGTTTGTCAGATATCTGATGTCTCTTTGGAAATATCAGGGAGGGGAGGGCGCCAAATAGAGTTTGTACACAGGCGCCACGTACCCTCGGTGCGGTCCTGGGGTTTCTTTTAAAAATGGTATCACATTTTAGTACGAATTAAAAAATATACGATAGCTTGCTATGAAAAACTCGACTTGTTGATTTTCAAAAAACTGAAGTAGGCTGCTATCTAAAAATTTGACAATATATTTGACCCATTTCCGATTGGCAACTTTGTAAATTTCTTGGCCGGCTCGTTCTCCAGATTTAACCTCAATGGATTATATCTTATGGGGCTACGTTAAAGAGTGTGTGTACAGAGTTCCTCCAGTTGAGGACATGAAAGAAAGAATTACTGTCGCATTTCATTCAACTGAATAAAGTATCTCCAATAGAAAAAAATAGTATTAAAAACTCGTGCTACGGTACTCGTTTTTTTAAAACTTGGACTCGTGCATTAATTGTCGACTTCTGACACTTGTTTTTAATATCCTATTCTAATTCACGATTAACTATCCGGACTTTGTCGGGGAAGTCATTAGGTCGGTTCTTAGATTCGGCCCCTTTCAATTTTTTTCTATTGTAGATACTTTATTTAAAAAAAAACTAACTTACTATAAAAATCAACATCGGGAATCGAGAACCGTGGCTATTTCACAACCACCGAAAAATTCAATGAGCAAAACGCACCTTGTCAACCAAAACCCTGTTCACTGATCGGTAGTTCCACACACATCCTGTTCAGTTCAACTTTCTTACAAACTCGATTCACGATTCAATTGCGAAAATGATCGTCATATTACTGTAGATCATTTAATGCCAAATTTACAATGAGGTTGATAGCAACATTTTCCGATTAAAGCGCTTTTTCACCAATTTCCCAATGAGTGACGAGGCTCAAACTTTGGTAAAACGTTCCCTAGGGATTAGCCTACAAATCCTCAAAATATTTTTCAAATCGCCCGGCAATTAATAGGGGCTGCCATAAGAACTGGGAACATTTGGTTGAAAAACACGGTATAATGGTCAGTATATTATGGATGGTGAATTTCCGGATAATAAAGTGCTACATAAGTGAAATAGGCCTCTTCGTCAATAAAATTTGTGTAATATCTCGAAATTTGTGTCTTTTTATTTGATTGGCTTCCGATAGAAGTAAGGCACTGAAAAAAATGTTGATGTTGTGTGTTTACGATGTTCGTTTATTTTTGTTTTTATACTTTTACCGAACTCTTCATTATAAAGCTTACTATAATCATCACACTTAATTTTGTAAACTCCAGAACTTTCTACTTAGTCTTCTATATCAATATTGTTTCTCAATGAAGAGAAAATTGTTCTATTAGATTTAAATGCAATTTTTATGTTACCCTTATTTAACAATGGAAAAAGGTGTTCTGAAATTTTATTATACATATGGATATAAATGGCTTTTATAGAAATTTCTCCTTGTAAATGAAATATACTAAACAGCAGCATTTTTGTGATTAAAATGATTTTCTGAATTGTAAGGAACGATGTTGCTACAATTAGTAGGTTCTTGATAAATATTATAAGCAAATTTAGTTTCAAATTCTATTGTAAATTTTAATTTATAGTGTATTTTATCTCTAGGTAGTATTTATACATATTAATTATTAATAATCATTACTTTAAAAACATCTAGTCATTCCTATGATCGACAAGATACAAGGATGATATTTTAGCAAATTTCACATAATAATAGTAATAGTACAGTTAAAATAAAAGAATAAATAATATACATAAATTAAAATTTAGAATAGAAATTTGTCGAAGTTTTCGTATAATATTTACAGTTTTCATTATTCTTACAATTTATTAATTTAATTTGAAGAGATTCTCTCGAGCGAAATATTTGTACACATTTGTTATTTATTATTTCGAATTTACCATCTTTCCATATTTTATATTTTATATTTTATATTTAATATTGATTTTAAATAATGGTTTGTAATTCATTTATGATTTAATAATTATTTTACTTGTTTGCAAGCTCCATTGTTCTAAAAATTTGAAAGTGGCCGAATCTAAAAATCGGCCTAATAACTTCCCCGAAATAGTCCGGATAGTTAATCATGAATTAGAATAGGATAGTAAAAACAAGTTTCGGAAGTCGACAATTAATGCACGAGTTCAAGTTTAAAAAAAAACATAAGTGAAAAGAACGGGAATTGAACTTATGGCTAAAAATTTCATATTTGCGACACCTTAGCTTACAAAAGGATTTATTATATTAATTCTTTTTTACAAAAATTTACATAAATTTTTACACAAATTGTGTGTACAAATTATAAGTGTTCTCGTTACTGAGAACCTACACTTAAATTTACAGTTTTATGGCACAAACAATTTGTTTTTAGGATACTTTTGATTCCGCTGTTTTCTTTCTGCTTTCGTTTTGTATCTAAGGATAATGTTGTTACGGTTCATGATAGGAAAATTCTTTGAAAACCTATCTCAATGTTTCAAAATTGGTGAGTTTGTTGGTCGCGACCATCTTGGATTTTGTTTGATAAACCATCGTCTATTCTTTAGTTGTAGAAGTCTATTCTTTCAAACGGGAGTGTGTGTTCCGATCTATGTTGATGTCGCCTGATAGTTGTTATGTGTTTTGTCAGGTCGCTGTTTGCCATGTTTTTAAAGTAGAATTTATTTGCGGTTTCTAAGATGTATTCCTTGATTGGTAACAGTTCCGCTGCTTCATGCATGTCTGTAATTTTGCTGTATCTATTTCCGTTTGTGATGAGTCTTAGTATTTTATTTTGTTGTATTTGGAGTTCTTTGTATTGGGTGTTAGATATGTCGCACCAGGACGGGCCGCTGTATACAATTGCGGGTCTAATGATTGTTGTATAGATTAATCTTTTATTGTGCAGTGTTACATATGGTGATTTTAATAGAGGATATAAGGTCCTGATTAAATTTTGAGTTTTTTGAACAATGTTTTTTATATGTTGGTTGAAGTTTAATCTAGTATCTAAGGTGATGCCTAGATATTTCACTTCATTTTTTGTTTCCACTCTTTCGTGATGGATTTGAATCGGTGAAAAATTTTTGTTATATTTCCAAATGTTTTTTGTGAAGATTATAGTTTGAGTCTTGGTTGGATTTATTTTTATTTTCCATTGTTTATAATATTCCGTTAGTTGGTCAATGTGTATTTGTATTTGCTTATTGGCTACTTCAGCAGCGAATGAGCTAGAGTAAATTGCAGTGTCGTCCGCGTATAGGGCCAGCTTGGTTTTTTGGAAATGTATTATGTCGTTAATGTAGTAATTAAAAAGAATGGGTCCAAGGACTGACCCTTGGGGGACACCGGATTGTATGTTGAAGCAGGTAGTTTTGGAATTTCCTATTTTTACCTGAAACTTTCTATTTGTTAAGTATGACAATATTGTTTTGATTAGCCAAGTTGGAAAGTTGTATTTTTTCAATTTTAATATTAATCCGTCTATCCATATCTTATCGAAAGCTTTTTCAATATCCAATACTGTCATCACGGTAGATTTGTGTTTTTTGAATTCTAGTTTAGTGTCTGTCAGAATTCTTACCAGTTGTAGTGTAGTGTTATGTCCCGCTCTGAATCCAAATTGTTCATGAATAATTATTTTATTTTTCTTTTCGAATTTTTTAATTCTGTTGTTTATTATTTTTTCTGTGATTTTGGATAGTCCGTCTAATAAACTAATAGGTCGGTAGTTGTTTGCTTGATTGGCTGGCTTGCCTGGTTTTTTAATTGGGATACCTATTGCCGTTTTCCAAATGTCTGGGAAGTACTGAAGTTTTATTATTGTGTTTATGATGTATAATAACTGCGTTAGAGATTTCTTGGAGAGATTTTTGAGGACTAGATTCGTTATTCCATCATGTCCTGGTGTTTTATTGGTTTTTAAAGATTTTATTGTTGATTTTATTTCGGAAATATTTGTTAATATTTTAGCTAGTTCGGTCTTATCCAGGTTTATTGTTTGGCGTTTTATTGCGTTTACGATTTCTTCGGCTTTGTTCTGAATTTCGGGGATAGTTTGTAGCTCGTTCGTGTTGTTATTCTCGAATATTTTACCTAGGACGGTTGCTTTCTCTTCCGTAGAACTATGGGTTTTTCCCTCATGGTCCGTTAGGTTAGGTATTTCTTCGTATTTCTTTGTTAATCGTTTAGCGGCTTTCCAAATAGAATTGTCTTTGATGTCTAGATTCTCCAGCTTGGTTTGAAGTTTGCTGTTCCGAAAATTTTTGATGGCATTTTTGATGTTGTAATTCATTTGTTTGAGTTTATTTCGATTTTCTATTGAAGGATTTCGTTGCGCTTGTTTCCTTAATTTGTTTTTTTCGGTAATTAGTTTCCTAATTTCTTCGGGTAGGTTATCGTTGTATATGTTAATTATTTTTACGATGCTCGTAGCGTTTCTTGCTTTGATAATGGCACTTGTGAATTTCTCTATTTCAGCTTCCAATTCGTTGTTGTTCTTCATGTTGTTGTTTATTACTATATTGTTGTCTAAGATCTGCCTGAAAGTGTGCCAATTTGTATGTTCGTGCGATCTTATTTCTCTCATGTATGTTTGTTTGTGGATTCTTAAATTTAACTTGAATATGATCGGATTGTGATCAGAGTCGAGGTCATCTATGGATTCAGGTCTGTTGGTGTGATCGATGCCTTTTGTTACCACAAGATCAATTGTGCTTGGTCGATTCCCATTCGTTGGGAAATGTGTATGTTTGTTTGGATAGTGTAACAAGTAATTGTTATTGTCTATTATTCTCTTCAGCGTATTTCCGTTGGAGTTGTTTTCTGGACAATTCCACTGTACATGTTTTGCGTTGTAATCTCCCATTGTGATTGTTTTAGGAGCAGCATTAATAATCTCCTCAATTTCTTCGTGGCTGTAGGTGTTCGATGGTGTATTGTATATATTGGTAATTACAATGTCCTTGTTTAATTTAACTGCTATGGATTAAATAGAGTTTCTTGGTGTTGTCACTGTTTTATATGATATTGCGCTTTTGATCAGCATCGCAACACCACCAGAGGCGTGATTAGCGTTCAAACGGTCATTCCTTAGTGTGACATAATTTTTTATTTTGAATTTGTCATTAGGTTTCAGTCTTGTTTCTTGCAGCAAAATGATGTCGATGTTGTTTTGATGTAGAAAATAGGATAGAAAAGCGGAGCTTTTGATTACTCCATTGGCATTCCAGGATGCGATGTTCAAATAATCCATTATTTGTCCAAATTTGTTAGAAAATGATTCATTATGATGAATTTTTGAGATTCACTCGTTGCACTTTCCAGTTGTCTGTTTAGTTCTTGTATTCTTTTTATTGTTTCGTTTATATCAATTAATGAGTTTAGTTTTTTGATTTCTTGTGTTAGGACTGCAAATTGATTGTGCGTGTTTTGAGTATCGCTGTCTTGTTTGTGATTCTCGTTGTCCTGTTTGTCGTTTTGGTCGATCTCTGTATGATTTGTTGTTATTGTATTATTTTGATTTCTATGTTGATTTTCCGTTTTGTTACTCCAAGGATTGTTTTTAGGGATAGGTGCAAGTATATATTCTGGTTGTTGCTTTTGTTCTTGCTGCGGTTTGTTGTTTCTTGCATTTTTGTAGTTTAGCCGTGATATATATACACAGGGCATTGTATATCTGAGGATTTATGTGGTCCATCACAATTTGCACACTTTACAATTTCAGAGGTGCAGTCTTTTGTGTCGTGTTTTTCGCCGCATTGCCGGCATTTGGTGATGGCGAAGCAATTTGATGTGGCGTGCCCCCATTGCTGACATTTATGACATTGTGTCATTTCTTTTTTATTATTGTATCTTTCCCACGTGATGATTGTATGTTGCACTGTTTTGATTTTGTTTATGATATTTTTAATCGTGATGTCACTGGTTGTTATCACTAGGTACGGTTTTGTTGTTTTAGAGTTTGTCTTCATTTCAAAGACGTTTTTGATGAAATTTATTTGTTCTAGTTCTGCTTCTATTTCCGTTTTGTCAATATTTGAGGGGAGACCCTTAAGTACGAAAGCGTGTGTTTTGTTGATTTTATTGGAGTATGTATGATGCGGGATGTTACATTGCTTTAAATGGCTGATGATAGTGTTGTAGTCATTAGGGCTTTTCAGATATAGCGTTGTGTTATTTTTTGTATATTTTAGTTGAAAATTTTCCTTTATATTGCTTTTGATTGTTTTTGTGAATGTGGTGTGTGCGTTGTGTTTACCATGAATCACGATGGGTGGTGGTGTATATGTTTTAGTTGTTGTGTCTTCAGTATATTGTGATCTTGTCGTTGACGTGTCTTCTTGGGTGTCATTGTGGTCAACAAGCATTTCGAAACGGTTTCTTGTTGATAAACTTTCTTGGGATTGTCTCATCGTTGGTTTTTTATTGCTGGCGTTTTCAACATTATCACTGTTGTTGTTACTATTTCTTCTTTTTCTATTCTTTTGAGCTTGCCATTGATTTGCTATGAAGTCGTCTTTGTTAAGAAGCACTTTCATTTGTTGTTGTTGACGCCGTTCTGTTGTTTGTATTTCGTCGGTTTCCATTGTAATTGTCTTTTGATAGCACTATTGAACTGTTATTAGTCTGTTAATACTCACTGTCTAAGCTAAGTAGGTAGTATTATTTTTCACTATTCACTAACTTTCACTTAACTTGCTGTCGATCCGTTCTTGTCGACGGTCTGCAGTCGAAATCGATTTGCGACACCTGGCAGTTTTCCCACTACACAATGAACCAATTGGAATTTTAGCTGTTTACGTTTAATAAATAGTAGATGGAAAACATTTATCTTTAAATTTTCTTGCTTTGAAGAACATCACACATGATGGGTATCGTTTCGGACATAAAAGCACATGCCCTTTCGACAGACGCACGTACACACACACACACACACGTGCACGCACGAACGCACACGCACACGCACACACACGCACACACACACACACACACACACACACGGGCGCGCACACACACACACACAACACACACACACGCACGCTCACACACGCACACACGCACGCACACGCACACACGGACATCATGCTAAAAACTTCAAAAACGTATTCAGTTCAATAACTTCCCTACCCTCTGGTCGGGGAAGTTGAAAATAATAAATTAAATTTTAAAACCTACAATTTGAAATTTTCCGCAAAAACGTTAATCTATATAATTTGTTCATAGAGGCGCTGATGCGACCATTTGTACAGCTTTAACTGTCCTTTCTCGTTTATCTTACTCTCTGTGGCCATAGTTTTGTTTTATTTTGCTAGTCGTTTTATTATTTACAAAATTCAAGGAATTTTGATTAAATTCATTCAAATTTTAATAAAAAATGCAAACAACAATTGACGGCGAATATATTCCATGTAAGTAGTAAACATTTCTATTAAATTTTCATATTTTCATGAACGACAATTAACATAACCTCAAATTGTATTGCAGCTAAAGAATTGGATGTGAATTTCAAAATATCGAAAAGTAATCAACAACAGTAAGAACAATGGACGAATTATCAGGTCTTAGTTTTATGAGGCTTATCGACCGGAAATGGCCAATTATTGTCAATATCAAAACCAATACAACCCAACTTTGGTTGTTTTTATCAAATGGTTGCCATGTAAAAGAAATTGTGATGAACGGAAAAATCAGTCGGATCAAATAAGTATGACTTAGATTGGAATTACTGAATCGATGGATTTTTTAAATTAATGTTTTTCGTTGTAGTACGTGATTTAGTTCCTGATTATTTTGATAAGAGTGGCTCGAAAGAATTGATTAGATTATTGCAGCTATTATATTGAGAATTATGTTCAACAGAATTGAATCGTAATATTGTAGCACGTTTATATTACAAATCGCTAAATCATGAGAAGAAAATACGTAAGGTTCTAATTGATTATTCAGAACGTACAATTGAACTATCACATAAATGTGCTTGATTATCAATAGAGCAGCGGTATAATAAAAATAATAGTAGATGAAAATAAAAAACAATATAAATCAGCTGAACCAAGATGTTTTTATTTAATGATTACGGTAGACTAGTTTCGGTCTATAGGACCATCATCAGTACCTTGCTGAATTACAAACAGAAAATATGAAATATCAGAACATATTACAAAATTTTTTTGTTTGATTTCGTTATTTTTAAACGTATTGATTGTGGCTATTTTAAACTTGGACTACAAATTCTATACTTTTGGATTTGTTAATTTTCAAAATACTTTATCGTTTTTTAAATTTAGTCTTTTCTTGACTCAGTCAATTTGAGAAGGCTAATTTTCATAAATTTATGAATTATATGACAGTTTTTGTTTTGCTTTTTGATTCAGCAAAATTTTGAGTAAGTAGATAAATTGTTTTTGCAATATATGTGTTCTGATATTTCATATTTTCTGTTTGTAATTCAGCATGGTACTGATGATGGTCGTATAGACCGAAACTAGCCTACTGTAATCATTAAATAAAAACACTTAGGTTTAGCTGATTTATATTGTTTTTTATTTTCATCTATCTTATACATCAAGGAATGGAAAACGCTAACTTTAATGTTAACATGGCTAGCTTGCTAATTTCCAAATATATACGCTGCTGCATTAAGAGACAGAAAATACTACAACACATCAAGTTCATCAAGATCTGCATCTAACACCTAATTTCGCAAAAGTAAGTGCTCACAAGCTCAATCATTATCAAAAATTCAAGATCTCGGAGAAAATCTTACAAAACGAAGTCAACGCGCATTATAAAAATTTAAACAATATTGGGTACACCCTACTTAAAACATATAGAGATTTATCGTTGCATTATCATGATGTTGAAATTAATAAAATTATTAAACATATATAAAATTAGTAAACAAATCAAAAACTATCAAAACCGAATTGAGTCGAAGACAACAATAAAATTAAACATCTAACTAAACAAAGAGACAATATACAGAAAAACATGTATGTACAATAAAATAAAAGTCGAGACTGTTAGGTTTGAAAGTCAAAATTTTTTTAAAAACCTTACTAACTTCACACATATAATATTCGACAAAATTGAGAAGGTCATTCTAGAAAAATATTATAAATTTGCTTTACCGCCTAAAAATAAAAATATTCCAATTCCTTTAACGGCCATCGAAATACTTGTAAACATTTTATCAAAACAATCGAAACTAACAAGGAAACATTCCCTGGTGTCCCCCTCTGATTTTAATGAAATTTGGATATGTTATTCTCCATCGAATTCTAAGAGATGCATGGTTTTCTTTCCGGCGGAAAAACATATCTTGGGGGTGAAATCGTCACTCAAAGTTTAGGCTCAAACAGGGTACTTTTTAAATTTCGCATACTTTAAGTTAAAATATTCAAACGGGGCAAACGGCATTATTCTTAGGATGAAAAATAATGCAGAAGCTCATCATTTGCATATCAAAAAATTAATTAGGGTAGAAGTTATAAGGGTTGAAAGTAAAAAAATTGCTATAAGTCAAAAACTATTCATCGGATTTTGACGAAACTTCTGTCATTCGAAAGAAGACGAACAAGTAGAAGAAACCTGTTTTTGGATTTTTTCGAAATATTACGTTTAGGGGGTAACCACCCGTCAAGCATATCTACAGTGCCCGTCACCTTGTAGTCAAACCGCCCAAAAACTCCTATTAATTGTCGAGTGATTGGAAACAAATTTTAAGGATTTATAGTGGGGTCACTGGTGCACATTTCAGTGAAAGTTGGACCATGTAGCTCGTTGGGAAACATGAAAAAAAGGGATTTTTGTTGAAAATCTCAACATTTTCGCCAATTAGTTTTTTACATAAATGGATTCAAGATGACTTGAGGATTCTCGGAAAACTGTTTTTTTCGGTTTTCTGATACTGTATTCCGAAAAAAATTAAAAAACGGGTTTCTCGTACATCGATCGTAAATGTGACCAGTTATTCGCCTCTCAGTTGTTCTATTCTTATCTTAATCGGTGTTCATGTTATCGTATTTGTTTACTTGAGAAAAACTCCTTGACATTCGATCCTCTAAAGAAAGAAAATTAAGCCACTGTTTTATTTTCAATTTGCAGTTAGAAGAGAGCGACACCATAAATTTAAGGGTGACAAAAAAGAATGATAATACTAAAACTAATATTAATAATAAAGCTACCGTATTACTACCTCATTATTCAAGATAAGTTGATACAAATCGACACTTTTGAGTAACAATGTTGGGGATAGTTCAGTAGATCGTTTAGAGTTTCTCGTGAAAATTTCGTTTGAAGTAGCTGTAAAAGCACAAAGATCTGTTTACAATTATTACGGTGATCCTTCCCTTCTCTTCTATTGTTTATTTTTATTGCAGTTTTTTAGACTTTATATCAACTTACTGGTAAAAGCAATCGTGTACTATCGATACGTCACCTACAAGAATCTTAAATAATATTCGTTTGTGTTTAACCGATGGGACATTGGATATGCATTTTTCGTTAAAAAATAACGAGATCTAAATTCTGTCTTTTTTTATTTCAATAAATTCTTTAATCTCGTTTGTCCCGAAGAAAAAAATATAAACATGTGTCGACAACTATTTATTGTTAGGGCCACGTATTGTAGGCTTGTTTTTCTTTAAATAATTAAGCATTGGATCGTTTTAAGAGACTACACCAGTGGTTTTCAAACGTTCTGGAAGTGCCGACCATGTAAATTATTTATTAATTCATTAAGAACCCTTCATTTTTCACTAAAGACACATTTCTTATGTTGTGGATAAGGAATATTTTACTCTGAGCCCGTTAAATTGATTTGCGGAATACAAAAAATCACCAGATCGACTGTTGAGAAACACCGGTTTAAAACTTGATACTAAACTACTGTGGCCGACAAAGGGCGGCGAGCGACTTTTGCATTTCAATGTTTTCACGGTCAAGCTCTGCTCGTACTTTTTTAAATTTTTTTCGAAGTCTTAAGGGCAAATTGCAAAAACCAAAATGTTACGAATATATTACATTAATTCAACACTTTTAATGTGTGAAAAACCCTCTTGCCGATTGTTGCATATTTAAAAGAGAGATTTGATATCACTCATTTTCCAATGAGCTACATGGTCCAACTTTCACTGAAATGTGCACCAGGGACCCCCCTATAAATCCTTAAAATTTGTTTCCAATCATTCGACAATTACTAGGAGTTTTGGACGGTTTGACTACAAGGTGACAGGCACTGTATACGTATTGGAAAAAAATGCACTATTCTTATTATTTTGATGTTTTAATTCCTGAATAGTGCTTTCTATTAATTTTCAGTAGTTGAGGTACAAAATAATATTATTTTCTTCTTTGTTGCCTACACTTTTAATTTTAATGCTGAACGTAATTTTTTATACGAGTATAGATACTACAATTATTTTTTTTGTATTATAACTTTCGAATATATTTTTTCTAGAATTATTGTAAAACTTATTTGTTATCACTATCAAAGTTCAATTATCTATATTTTTAATGTCTATTCACCCCTTATAGTTTTTCCATAAAAGTCGTGAAAGTTAAATTTTTCAACAATAATAGATTTCGTGAAAGTACAATGGCTAGTATTTGTTTTATAAAAATTTAGCAAATTTCAACCCTTGTGGCTGTTGTACTATTTTTTCATTTATTATAATTCCAAGGGCATTTTGCGCCACATTTTTCTCGATAACAAAATAATATCATCTTCAAATATATTATAAAATTTGACTAATATCAGTGTATTTCTTTCGCATCGTATAAGTTATTAGCTTATTGCAAGGTAATTTAATTAAACCTTATTAACATTTAAAATATGAATAATAGAATGTCGATAGAGGAAATAAATAAGTTTTAGAGCAGATCTTGAAAAAATATATCGCAAAATAATAATTATTTTACTATTTATATTCAGATAGACAAAAATGTCCAACATCAAAATTTAATAGGTATGCAACATATAAAGAAAATACTATTGGTATGTGCCCCAACTGTTGAAAATTGATGGAAAAGCACTATTTATGAATTAAAACATAAAGATTATAAGAATCGCAAAGTTTTTTTCTGATCCATTCAAATATGATTGAGGGGTGGTCACCCCTAAACATAATTTGTCGAAAAAATCCAAAAACAGGTTTCTTTTACTTTTTCGTCTTCTTTCGAATGACATTAGTTTCGGCAATTTTCTTCCTTTTAACCCTTATAACTTCTACCCTAACATTTTGATATGCAAACAATGGGCTTCTACATTATTTTTCACCCTGAGAATAATGCCGTTTGTCCTGTTTTAATATTTTAACTGGAAGTATGCGAAACTTAAACCAGTTTGAGCCTAAACTTTGAGTGGCGATTTCACCCCCTAGATATGTTTTCCGCCGATAAAAAAAAACATGCATCTCTTAGAATTCGATGGAGAACAACATATCCAAATTTCATTAAAATCGGAGGGGGGGCACCTGATAATGCTTCCTTGTAAGTATAATAATTAAAAAAATTATAATGTTAATAATATGTATCGAAAAAGTAAAACATAAATTACAAATAAACGATGCCATCTTTGTTAGAGCAGATAAAGGAGCTGGTAATATTATAATTAAAAAACAATATTACATAGATGAAACTCTTAGTTATATATTTAATAATAACTATAAACGGTGTAATAAAGACCCCCTTAATGAAATCATTTTCAAAACTAAAAATCTTGTCAAATAAATAAAAATAACTATTCAGAAATTTTACCATAACATAGATAAAATTATACCAATGAATCCTCAAATACCAAAATTATACAGTTTAATTAAAATTCATAAGGAAGAGTTTTCCATCAGGTCTATTACATCATTTTACAACAGTCCTACAAAAATTTTATCGCAAATAATTCTAAAAATTTGAATTTCAAAGCAAAACATACAATTTATAATTCCTTAGAACTAGTTGATAAATAAAATAAACTTTAATGAAAACTACATCTTAGTTTCTTTTGATATTATTAATTTATTCGGTAATATTCAAAAATCCGTGTTGAATAATATAATTCAAAAAGACATTAATAAAAATTTCGAAAATGAAATTGATAAAATTAACATTGTTAAAATAATAAATCATGTGATCGATACTAATTATTGTAATTTCGAAAATACAACATATAAAATTGATGATGGACTTCCAATGGGAATGCACGCTTCTGGAATGCTTGCTGATATGGTCATAGATTATTTCGAAAATAATTACATTCTTAAAAAGAATAATCCATTTAAAAAACATATTATGCTGTATACAAGATATGTAGACGATATTTTTATTGTATGGAACGGAAATATCCGTACTCTTGAATTCTTTCATAATTATTTAAATAACTTAAATAATAAAATCCAATGTACATTGGAAATCGAAAATAACAACTCATTAAATTTTCTAGATCTAAATAAATTAAAATCTGAACAAGTGTTTGTATATAGTATTTTTCGAAAACTAACAAAATGTAGTAGTCTGATACCAAACGACTCATACCATCATCAGCAACACAAGATGGCTGCTTTTGTTTACATGATCAACAGATTAATAAAGTTGTAATTGAATCAAATTAATTATTCTTATCATAATTATTCTTTTCTTTCTTTTTTAAATCAGTTAATCGTTCTCTTACCTTCAGAATTATCTTTGACTTTAGACTTTCTTCAATTATTGGCAATAAACATCTAGTTCTTCTGCTCATTAATCGTTGCGCAGGTGATCCTAATTTGTCTCTTGGTGTATTTCTAGGATGTAATAATGCCAACATTAAATCTGAGTTGCCTTCAGTCGTCTTCTTTATTAAGTTTTTAGCTTCTTGAACGTAGCATTCTGGTAAACCATTGGACCTTGGAAAATGTGGGCTTGATAGTCTATGATGGAATTGCCATTGTTTTTCAAATGTCTTGAAAATTTCTGAAGTGAACTGAGATCCATTATCTGTCAATATCTCAGGTATTCCATGTAATGCAAACCAATACTTTAATTCATTAATAATTCTTGTACTTGTTATCGTTTCCAATTTTTTGAAATCGAAAAACCCAGAGTATACATCTACAATTAATATATAATCTTGATCTTTGTAGTGAAATAAATCGGAAGTTGCAAATGACCATGGTTTGTTGGGTGTTTCTTGTTGTAAAATTGTTTCTTGTACATTATCTTTTTGATTTTGTTTGCAAAACTTGCAGTTTGATACATATTCTATTATATCTCTAGTCAATTGAGGCGAAAATACATAGTCTCGTGCTAGTTTCAAAGTTCCTTGAACACCTTTGTGTCCCAAATGACTACATTCCAAGACTTTCTTATCATCTCTCTAGGTATTAATATTTTATCAGTTTTTAAAATGAGCCCATCATTATATGACAGTTGTTCTCTGAATGTCCAATATTTTTGTGTTTTTGGTGATACATTTGCTATTTTATTTGGCCATCCATTTTGTATTAATTTGTATGGTAAGATCATTTCTTCATCTTCATTTATTAGTCGTTTTAATTCTTCCTTTTTAACTTCCCCGACCAGAAGGTAGGGAAGTTATTACTTTCGGACCAAAATTTCGAATTCGAGATTTCACCAGATCTTTACGTTTTGAGGTCCCCTGAACACGTTTTTGAAGTTTTTAGCTTGATGTCCGTGTATGTATGTATGTATGTATGTATGTATGTATGTATGTATGTATGTATGTATGTATGTATGTATGTATGTATGTATGTATGTATGTATGTATGTATGTATGTATGTATGTATGTATGTATGTATGTATGTATGTATGTATGTATGTATGTATGTATGTATGTATGTATGTATGTATGTATGTATGTATGTATGTATGTATGTATGTATGTATGTATGTATGTATGTATGTATGTATGTATGTATGTATGTATGTATGTATGTATGTATGTATGTATGTATGTATGTATGTATGTATGTATGTATGTATGTATGTATGTATGTATGTATGTATGTATGTATGTATGTATGTATGTATGTATGTATGTATGTATGTATGTATGTATGTATGTATGTATGTATGTATGTATGTATGTATGTATGTATGTATGTATGTATGTATGTATGTATGTATGTATGTATGTATGTATGTATGTATGTATGTATGTATGTATGTATGTATGTATGTATGTATGTATGTATGTATGTATGTATGTATGTATGTATGTATGTATGTATGTATGTATGTATGTATGTATGTATGTATGTATGTATGTATGTATGTATGTATGTATGTATGTATGTATGTATGTATGTATGTATGTATGTATGTATGTATGTATGTATGTATGTATGTATGTATGTATGTATGTATGTATGTATGTATGTATGTATGTATGTATGTATGTATGTATGTATGTATGTATGTATGTATGTATGTATGTATGTATGTATGTATGTATGTATGTATGTATGTATGTATGTATGTATGTATGTATGTATGTATGTATGTATGTATGTATGTATGTATGTATGTATGTATGTATGTATGTATGTATGTATGTATGTATGTATGTATGTATGTATGTATGTATGTATGTATGTATGTATGTATGTATGTATGTATGTATGTATGTATGTATGTATGTATGTATGTATGTATGTATGTATGTATGTATGTATGTATGTATGTATGTATGTATGTATGTATGTATTTTTTGAAGAAAATTGAGTGGAAATTCAACGTTGTTATTTTACAAAGATTGCCCGCGTCACACGTAAACAGTGCGGGTTTGCGTAATCGAAAGTTTGTGGAATCATCGATACTCAATCCAAAGCGAGACACACAATTTGATTTGACAAACGCGCACTGTCTAACAGTATGGCGGGTTATCTTGCTTGATAATACACAAACAAAGAGACTGGATTTTCATTCCATTTTCTTCGAGAAATCAACACTTTTCACAAAAATAATTGGCCAATCGGAAACAGGACAAAATTATCAACATAACCGTATGTGTTTCAAATCAAAATAATCAGTTTTAATATGAGTAAACAATGCCAGAAAAACCAGTTGGTTTTTCCGCGATAACTCAGGCAATTTTCAAAATCTCAAAAAAAGGGCTTCATATTGCCCTCCGCCTTTGTATCAGCTTTCGAACGAGGGGTTGATCAATGTTGTCAGATAAAAACTGTAGGAGAAAAGCTGTTGTAGCGTACAGAAGTTTTCTTAATTTTCCGGAAAACTAATGATAGAATCGGAAAATTTCTTGAATATTTGAAAAAAACTTTTTATTTGCTATCCAACAGTACAAGAATTTTTTCAAAATAATCAAAATTGGCCAAGTTATAGGAGAAAATACGAGAAATTGTACAAAAACATATTGTTAGATTTTCGTCTGTAATTCAAATTTGTATCAATATTTTGAAAAATGGAAAGAACCAGGATTGGCTGTAAGAAATGCCCTTTTCAAAAATCAATTTGCGGTTGTTGTAGTCTTAAGGACGAGCAAAAAATCGCGAGTTGGAAATTCACAGTCTCTCACATTTTTGCCGGTCAAAATTAGACGAACTACTCCTTCTTCTTAAATAACATCGAAAATAAAAAAAACCCTGTAGAATATTTTTTTACGATCGCAGAAAATTGAATTTGTAATTAAAATGAATCTTAATTTTAAATAGAAATTATCTATTCATAATTGACAAGCTGAAAATAAATTAAAATTTGTATTGCCATTATTATTCATTATTACATGTCACTTCTTGTAAAATTTGTATAAAACTTTTATTAAAAATGTGGAAAGTGATTCTTTGCGGACCGAGTGACATAGGAAAAATAGGTTGGATAGTTATCTATTCAAATGAAATAAAAAAGTGTCACTTATAAAAGCCATTTATAGGGTCGAGAGTGAAAAGGAAGTCTTCTGATCAAATAAAGAAAGCAAAGTATCATGATAATAAAATAAATAATGTCGAAAGCTCTAACGAAACGGCGATTGGTACTGAAAATATGGATGTTGTTCAAACAAATACACAAAAAAAATGTCGCCAAACAGATTCTGAATATCGACGGACACTTAGAGAAAGAAGAAAGTACCGACTAAAGGAGAAAGAAAATGATAAACAAAGAAAAGAAGACTTGAGAAAAAGTAATGAATACAGAAGTTCAGAAAATGAAAAAAAATTACAAAGAATGAGAAAACTGAGAAACGATGTGCATTACAGAACGACTGAAAATGAAAAAACAAAATTAAGAAACGTACATATAAGAAAAGATAACGATTATAGAACGTCTGAAAATGAAAATAATAAATTAAGGATTATAGAATTAAGAAGACATGACGATTATAGAATGTGTGAAAATGAAAAGAACAACTTAAGGAATATAGAATTAAGAAGAGATGACGATTATAGAACGTCTGAAAATGAAAATAACAAATTAAGGAATATAGAATTAAGAAGAGATGACGATTATAGAACATATGAAAATGAAAAGAATAAATTAAGAGATGTGCAGCTAAGAGATGATGACAATTATAGAACGTTTGAAAATGAAAAGAATAAATTAAGAAATGTGCAGCTAAGAGATGATGACAATTATAGAACGTTTGAAAATGAAAAGA
Organism: Mylabris phalerata; assembly: GCA_020740385.1. Lineage (NCBI taxonomy): Eukaryota > Metazoa > Arthropoda > Insecta > Coleoptera > Meloidae > Mylabris > Mylabris phalerata. The sequence goes on along the minus strand of JAJEOX010000163.1, from coordinate 150,030 downwards.
ATAAATTAAAAAATGTGCAGCTAAGAGATGATGACAATTATAGGACGTTTGAAAATGAAAAGAATAAATTAAGAAATGTGCAGCTAAGAGATGATGACAATTATAGACTGTCAGAAAAGGCAAAGAATAAAGATAGAAACAAACACAATAGGGAAGATGAGTTGTACTCGGAAATAGAACAGCAGAGGGACAAATTTAGAAAAATGGAGGAACGTACTATCGAATTCTTCAAATTCAGACAGAATCTATATAACAATCTCATTAGATCATCAGATACAAATTGTAAGTTGCAGCTTCAATTTATTAGGGACCGTTGTTGCACTACCGAATTTACATGTTGTTGTTGTGAAGGAATTTTTTTTAAACATTCAGTAAGGTCATTTTCTCGTTCCAATGTCTCAGATGACATATATACACTTGTACAAAATATTGAATCTAGTTATGTATGTCATACTTGTTATAAATATATTAGTAAAGGTAAAATACCAAAGCTAGCTACGAGCAACGGATTAAAGTTTCCAGTTGTACCTGACTGCTTGAAGCAGTTAAGTTCTTTAGAAGAAAGAATGGTTGCACCATATATTAATTTTATGCAGATTCGTCCACTAAAACCATATTCTATCAACCCGCAACTCAGCATGTTAGGAAGTGTGGTTAACATCGCCGTGGACATCGATGACATGCTCCAGGTGAGTTAATAGTTCATTTCATATATCTACAGGTTATATTATTAAAGTTTATAAGAATTGCTTGTGTTATAACTAAAATGAGGCATTTCAATCGCTAAATAGAGTAATGTTATCGCCGCCTTGGAAAAGTCCGCTGTGCCTCTAAATCCATGTTGACTAGTACGGAAATTGTGGAAATTATATTACAATTAATCTCTTGAGTTTTTATTGTATAGTTGCATTGTGAGGTTAAGTTGAAGCTACGAATGGTTGATTATATTGTCCTTATTGCTAAAAATATGATTTCATCCGTATACTTAGTCAACATGGACTGACAAAGGAAGGGACACAACTGTTCCTCTCTGATTTTGATAAAATTTGATATACAGGTGTGAAACGGTAACGTCTGCATCGAGTGAAGCGCTTTTACTTTTTTTCTTCATTTTAATTTAGAATGTTGCAATATTAAATTAGTTATATTGCTGGGTTTCAACGTTTTATTGTTAATCGTATTTAGAAATTTAATAGAATGGGTACCTTCATTTAGTATAGGTGTAGATTAAGATTTTACTACAAAATTAAGACATCATAGATTATTCCGTTTTATTGAAGATTGCTTTCATAATATGGATGATTATAAGACTTTTACAAATATTTAACTCTTTTCAGATTTTGCCTAGAACTTTCAATAATATGGCTACGATTCAAGTGAAATTGAAGCGACATGTATTGCATAAATCAGACTACATGTTTGAGACAATATGTCAAAGGAAGGTGTTTGAAGCTTTACAGTATTTGATAATAACGCCTTTATACAAAGCTTACAATATTGAAATAGATAAACAATTTTTGGATATGTTCCGACATAATACGGATAAAGACATTTATAATTTGGATTTTGTTGTTGATAAAAGAGATGTTAAAGACATTAACGATACAAAGACGAAAGACGATCTCCAATGTATCGAATCATTTGGAAACCAAAGTGATATGGATTTAATAAAATTAACCCAACTTGAGAAAATTATTCTAACAAATGAAAACAAAAGATCTCTATATGAAATAGATGATGAAGTTCTATCAATGGATAGAAATTTAGAAGTAGTGAATTCTGTAAAAATTATTGCTCCAGGACAGAATAAAAAACCAAGTCCCTGGCTTGTCGTTCCTGATTTGGAGGAGTTATATTTTCCAAAAATATTTGCCGGTCAAAAGTCTAATATTGAAAATTTTATTAGTTACAGTGATAGAGTAAAATCAGAAGTACGAAGAAGAGATCGCAGATCTTGTATACCAACTTGTCTTTTTTTCATTACAAAGAAAAAATTGGAGTTACATTATTTGGAAAATATCAATGTTTGTTTAAGAAAAACCAAACGTACGAAAGATATTTCTGTTGGGCAGGTAATGCATGAAACTGTAATCGATGAAATTGTGAAATTTGACGATGGATACAAGATTCTCAAACAAATTCGATCTTCACCTGCTTATTGGGAAATGCGCAAAAGAGAATTAATGGCAACTATTAGACAACTAGGTAAGCCAACGTTCTTTTTAACGCTTACAGCTGCTGAAAGTTGGTGGCCAGAGCTTCTTCAGACATTAGTTTATTTGAGCGACGATAAAAAAATAACTTTAGAAGAAGCATTTTTGTTAGACGATAACAAAAAAACTGATTTGGTGAGAAATGACCCCGTTACATGCGCTAGGTACTTTGATTATAAAGTTAACAAATTTATGGTATTTTTGAAGCAGAAAAATAGCATTTTTGGTGAACATACAGTTTTGGACAGTTATGAGAGAGTAGAATTTCAACAGAGAAGGATCACCGCACGAACATATTTTTTTGTGGCTTGACAATTGTCCTGTTTATGATGCTGAAGATTCAAATAGTATTCAGGAGTGTGAGAATTTTATAGACAAATTCATAAGTTGTCGCCTAAGTGAAGATGATCCGTATGTAAAACTACAGTATCATAAACATACACATACATGTTATAAAAAAAATAGAGTTGAAAGAAAATGCAGATTCAATTTTCCAATGCCTGTCATGAAGAAAACAACAATTTTACAACCTTTACCTAAAGAATATCAAAAAGAAGAGCTGAAAATTGCTCTGGAGAAAATTAACAAATTAATGGAAGATTTGTATGAAAATCCAAAATTAATTAGTTTTGAAGAAATTTTGCAACAATTGGAAATTGACGAGAACACTTACAAAAAAGCATTAAGAATAAATCTTCAACGTCCTCATGTTTTTTTAAAAAGAACTAGCTTAGAGGTTGGTGTCAACTGTTACAATAAAGATATTTTGCATTTGTTTGAGTCAAATATTGACTTGCAGTTTGTTGTGGATGAGTACGGCGTAGCGTCGTATATGGTAAATTATGTTAATAAAATAGAGAAAGGTTTATCTAAGCTATAACGAATGGCAGCAGAGGATGTTAGCAATGGTAATATCAGTATCAAGGATAAATTTAGAAAAATTACGAATACTTTCTTGAATAGTAATTTAATGTCCGCCCAGGAGGCGGCATATCACTGTTTATCCCTTCCTTTGTCCAAAAGTAGTAGAACGTGTTATTACATCAACACGAGCCCGAGATCTGAACGAGTGCAAATGCTCAAATCCAAAAAACCATTAGCAATGTTGCCAGAGGATTCAACAGATATATTTGTTGAAAATATTTTGTCAAAATACAGTTCAAGGACAAGTCATCTTGAGAATGTTTGTTTAGCAGATTTTGTTGCAAATTATAAGATTAGGAAAAATATCGACGCTCATGAAAGGCAGGAAGGTGATAATAGTGATAATGAAGTTACCGTGGAAAATACAAATAAGATGAGAGAAAAAGCAGCAATTATTAGATATCGTAGATACAAATATGATCAAGATAGTGTAAATTACTGTAGAGAACAAATAATGTTGTTTTTGCCATGGCGTAATGAGAAAAGAGATTTAGAAAATGTTGATATTTTGAAAAAGTATGTAGATAATCGAAACATTATTGAAATGAACAGAAAAAAATATTGTGTGATTGAAGATGAAACACTAGAACAGCGTTTGAAAGATGTGGAAAAACCTTAATGAAAAAGATGAAAATAGTTGTGTTGAAAACAAAATGCCTGCAGATGTCCAAATTGACATTTTGCAACAAGGTGGAATTGAAAATGTGGGAAATAACGAGAAAACCAATGTCAACAGATTTACATCACAAAGAATATCGGAAGGTGAAATGTTTGATTTAATGCGAAGACTAAATCATGAACAAAAACAATTTGTGATGCACGTTTTAAATTGTTTTAAAACTGGGAGAATACCATTAAGACTGTTTTTGAGTGGATCGGCTGGTGTTGGAAAGAGTATGGTCATCAGCACCATTTTCCAGCTAATAACGCATTATTTTGATAATTTACCCGGTAATGAAAAAGGACACAAATATGTTCTATTGTGTGCTGCATCGGGAAAAGCCGCATTTCTGATTCAAGGAGTAACTCTGCTTACAGCGTTCGCTTTACCTATTGCTCAGTTTGGAGGAAAAATGCCTGAATTATCTGCCGATATGGCAAACACCATCAGAGAAAAACTGTTTCACTTGAAACTATTGATCATTGATGAAATTTCAATGGTCGGTAGTACTCTTTTCAGTAGAGTTGATACAAGATTGAGGCAAATATTTGGTGTTAACGAATCGTTTGGTGGTATTTCGGTCATTGTTGTAGGAGATTTAAATCAACTACCACCAGTATTAGATTCACCAGTTTATAAAGTATCGAAAAAAAAAACGAAATGTCTATATTTTTTGATACAAATCCGTTGTGGGAAGAGTTTAGGTACTACGAATTAATAAAAATAATGCGACAGAAAGACGAAATAGAATTTATCGAAGCCTTAAACAATCTTGCTGCAGGTAAGTTGAGCAATGAAAATATAAATGTCTTCCGCTCTAGAGAAGTCGAGGAGGATTGTGTTCCAAAGGATGCTATTCGTTTATACTTTGACAACAATAATGTTGATAAAAATAATAAAAAGAAAATTGATAGTGTTCAAGAAGAACTCATTGTTTCTGTTGCAGAAGATATTATTTTAGATGAAATGAAAGCAGGATCAAAAAAGAAAGCTTTGGAATCATTAAAGCACAAAAAAGTGAGTGATACTAGTGGTTTACCATATAAACTACTATTGAAAGTAGAAATTAAGTATATGGCAACAATTAACGTTGATGTAGAAGATGGTATTGTCAATGGGGCTTGCGGAACATTGAAAATGATAACATGCAAACCAAACACAAAAGAGCCACATGGTTTGTGGTTTGATTTTCCTTCAAAGAGAGTTGGTAATAAAGCAAGGTCGCTGTATAAAGATCTGATGAGTGCTCAAAATATAGACAGAACGTGGACACCAATTGATAAATTGTCAATAACATTGGCAATAACAATTAAACTACAACATCAAACAGTTCGAAAACAATTTCCGATTATTCCTACCGAAGCGCAGACCATTCATAAAAGTCAAGGACAAACATATGAAAACGTATGTTTTGATTTTAGGGCAGTCACAAGACTTACTCAAGCGTTGCTATACGTGGCACTGAGTAGAGTAACAAAATTGTCAGGGTTGTTTATTTTGGGCACATTCAAACCACCTAAACAATGTAATGACGAGAGTGCTGTTTCTAAAGAATTAGAGAGATTGAAAACTGAGAAGAAACTGAAATTGTGTTTTGACACTTTGAATGAAAATAATTGTATTAATATAATATATCAGAATGTGGATACACTTCAATCAAAAATTAATCTAATACAATCAGATAAATGGTACAGCAAAGGTGACATAATCATTTTTGTAGAAACATTGACAAAAATGAGCGATGTGGTTGAACTTGAAACTTTTAATGTTCTGTTTCGGTCAGATATAACAAATGACAAATCACGTGGTCTTGTATGTTTCTTAAAGAAAACATCTTGTGTGCAAATCACAAATATGAGACATCTATTGCATATATATGATAGAGGTAGCGTAGAGTTTTTAAGCTTTTTAATAAACGGTCAATACTATTTAATTACGGGGTATAAATCACCTAGAATAAGTAACTTTGAATTTTCAAAAAGTTTAGAAAACATCGTAACAGCTGATATTTCGAAGAATTTGTTAGTAATGGGTGATTTTAACTTTAACGTTTTTAAAGATGACAATAATGAGAGTTTTTAAAAAAAAATTAAGGCCTCTCGTTATAACTTAACATCACAGTTACCTTCTGAAACGGTCACAACAAACTTAGAAACACAAATTGATGTCATATTTTCTAATATACAGTATGTGCGATCTGGTGTATATGAGACTTATTTCACTTACCATAAACCCATATTTTCGAAAATATACACCAGCGATGAATACGTACACAAAGACATAACGCAGAACAACATCGATATCAAAGAGGTAGTTGAGACGAGTTTTATGGATAGAGCAAAGAACGTATTTGCCAAAAGACATAAAAAAACAAGCAATTTGGATAACGTTGTCAACCTAGTGCAATCTGTAGATCTCGACGAGAAAAATAATCCAGATAGAATAGTTGAATCTTCTGTAAATTTAAAGAAGGGAACTAATGAAAATGTGGTAAATCGTCGCGTTAATCATATCAACCAAATTCTAGATAAGAAATGTTATTTGGATGACGAACACATTGAAATATTCCATGAATTATTAAAAGTTATTTCGAACAACGAATTTCAACCTAAATTTTGTTTACTTCATCAAATACCAAATGCAATTGAACCGGTTTCGTTAGATCGAGACCACATTCAAATCATGTTTATAGATTTGAACAGTGACGTTGGACACTGGATCTGTACATATTATAAAAGAGAAACTGGGAAAATCCACATTTACGATAGTGCTAGTCTGTTCAATTCAAATAGCACAGCTGGAACGTTTTTAAGGCATTTATTTCCTACTAATATCAATTATAAATGTGAAAAGGTTCAACAACAAAAAAATGGATACGATTGTGGTGTGTTTGCCATTGCATTTGCAACAACTTTGTATTTAGGACAAGATCCAGTAGGGAAAAAATATGAAATAAGGAAAATGAGGGAATATCTAGTACAGATGTTGGAAACCAAGAGAATTGAAGCGTTTCCTGAAAAAGAAAACGAATAAAAGAAATAATTAACATTGGCAATCCAAAAATAGAAATTGGTGATAGAAAAATTGAAATATTCAAGCCTATGCCGGACCGATCGGCTGCTGAACAAAATAAAAAATATAAAAATCCTAGCCTATGCCGGACAGATCGGCTGCTGAACAAAATAGAAAAATAGAAAAATCAAAGCTTATGCCGGACAGATCGGCTGCTGAAGGAAATAGAAAAAAATACAAAAATCAAAGCCTATGCCGGACAGATCGGCTGCTGAACAAAATAGAAAAATTGAAAAATCCTAGCCTATGCCGGACAGATCGGCTGCAGAAGGAAATAGAAAAATTCATTGCGAAGAATAAAAAATAAATAAAAATGTAAGTAGCTGTTCTTTAGCAGAAATTTTTTATGTTACACTTCAATTCACTTTTAGAGTTGATGATACCGCGTGGTTAAGACTGAGAAAAAAGGCGTGGATACGAGAACCTCTTGAGCTCTCAAGGCTGGTATGTTTCCATTATTGAAATAATAAATTTGAAATTATTTTTAAATTTTTATACAGGAATTAGTACTGATTATGGCTTGTTTATATGGCGGTGTATTTTATACTGGTATACACTTTTTCAAAAATATGGAATCCATATAATGATGATAGTCTGCACTGTTCTTTTCTACTTTGAAGGTGCGTCCAATATTTGGTATTAAACCGTTAATATTGACTGCATGAATAATGATATATTTCGTTGTAAATAACATAATAAGGATTTTTCTTAACTATTAGTCAAACAAAATAGAAAAATTCTTGGCGAAGAAGAAAAGAAAAGAAATTGTAAGTAGCTGTTCTTTAGCAGAAATTTTTTATGTTACACTCCAATTCACTTTTAGAGTCGATGATACCGCGTGGTTAAGACTGAGGAAAAAGGTGTGGATACGAGAACCTCTTGAGTTCTCAAGGCTGGTATGTTTCCATTATTGAAATAATAAATTTGAAATTATTTTTAAATTTTTATACAGGAATTAGTACTGATAATGGCTTGTTTATATGGCGGTGTATTTTATACAGGTATACACTTTTTCAAAAATATGGAATCCATATAATGATGATAGTCTGCATTGTCCTTTTCTACTTTGAAGGTGCGTCCAATATTTGGTATTAAACCGTTAATATTGGTTGCATGAATAATGATATATTTTGTTGTAAATAACATAATAAGATTTTTTCTTGAGTACTAGTGAATGATAATATAGAAGTTTCGTATCACTGACTACGTTTTACGTAACGAATGTCATTATCCTGCCAAGACTTCCTCACGGATCCATCTCAATATACCCATGTTTCATCTAATAAAATTAAATCTCGTTTAATATATACATACATTTTCCATGTATCTGTTTAAAAATTTTGCCTCAAGTTGCCGCACATAATCATTTTCAATTAAAAAACGCTTATTATTATCTTCTGCTTAAGAAAAAACAATCGTTTTAATTAACTAAGCCAGACTTGTCCAGCTAAAATTGTAAATATGTTTTTTTTTTAATCTCTAGTAACAACCATATAAAAATTACACACAAATGAGTAGGACTGTAATAGAGCAAAGTGGTGAAAAAATTTAGCAGGCCTTGGTAAGAGCATTGTCGGAGATGTAGAAATATAATCAGGTGACGAGCTTTGACGATACCAATTTACTTGTGTAGCTTGAAAAATCGAAATGTGATGTAAACTTAATAATTTTAATTTTCTCAGTTTGTCAGTAGCTATCAAAAAAGTCGAATCTCTTATTGTATATTTATAGGGTTTTTTTTTTAATTGGACATCAAAGTCGGCTATGGATAGCTAGATATGAATGCACAACTAACGATCCATAGCCAACTTTGTCGTCAAATTAAAAAAAAAATGCCGTATATTATAATTAAGCTGAAAAATTGTGTTCCCATCTTTAGATGCCGCGCGACAATCGTCTGCGTACAGCATAGACGTACGTGCCTTTCGATTCTTACTGTAAGTTCAAATACTAAAAGGATAGACCGATTCTCGAACATTATTGTATTCGTGCAAGTACTTGAATCCACTCGCTCCGCTTAGGAAAATCCAGTAAGAGAGGGGCAAAAATCAGCTACAGTGAACCGCTTGATTATTGTTTGTGACATCGCCCGTTCATTTCATCAACTACATTGAATGATTATAGCGATACAACAGTAACGAGTAGAGGGGTTATTCGAATACGATATCGAGTTGTTATTGTCGATCGCTAACTTGCAATAGAGTTTAGAGAAGTCACGTATTTGCCCCGAATTCGGGGCAAAATACCGCTGCTAGTTGATTACCCTTAAATAGGTGTTATTTTAAAAAGGAAAAAGGATAAATAAATTGAAAATTAAATACTATATTTAGAGAAATTAATTATAGAATTTGTAGATATTTATATTGCCGCCGCGTCCTCCACGATGTCCTCCACCACGTCCTCTACCTCCACCACGTCCTTCACCACCACCACGTCGTCGACCGCGGCCGCTTATTTCAGCAGGTCGGCCGCGGCCGCGGCTTCCACGTGGTGTTGGCCACCCTGTAAAATAACCAAATCATAATATAAATCCTATATCAATTAAACAAAGGTTGCTTACATTTCTTTTTCTTATTAGTTTCTTCCAGATTTTCTTTTTCTTCATCTAATTGTGTACATTCCATATTATTATCATTATTATTATTATTATTGTTATTATTATTGTTATCATTATTGTTATTTGCTATTATTTTTTTTAATTCTTTAATTTGTTCTTGAAGTTCTAAAATAAAACACTTGTATATTACTATATTCAATGTAATTTAAAATTAACATACCCTTTATCATTTCCATTGGCTCCATTTTTATAAACTGAATAAAATTAACAAAATTGAAATAATATTATTTATAGCCGTTGTCTAGCAACGAATTAACAAAACTGAAATTTGACGCCTTCTATGCGTTAAACAAAGGCAGAAACTTGATAATTTTCTCTCGATTTTATAAAAAAAATCTATTTTGCTTCAATAATAACGATATTTTTAACTTCCCCGATCAGAGGGTAGGGAAGTTATTAGTTTCGAACCAAAATTTCGAATTCGAGATTTCACCAGATCTTTACGTTTTGAGGTCCCCTGAACACGTTTTTGAAGTTTTTAGCTTGATGTCCGTGTGTGTATGTGTGTGTACGTGCGTCTGTCGTTTCTCCAACGATTACTCAAAAACGGTGTAACCGATTGAGTTCAAATTTGGACAGCACAAACTATTTGGTAGCCGTTCGAGTTGATTAGTTTTTGGTGCCAATCGGACAACGGGGTTGGAAGGGGGAGAGGATTGATTGAAAAAAAGTTAAGATAACATATTAATTTGATATCACCAATCGAAAGGGCATGTGCTTTTATGTCCGAAACAATACTCATCATGTGTGATGTTCTTTAAAACAAGAAAATTTAAAGATAAATGTTTTCCAACTACTATTTATTAAACGTAAACAGCTAAAATTCAAGTTGGTTCATAGTGTAGTAGGAAAACTCCCAGGTGTCGCAACAATGATGTTTTTAGCCGGAAGTTCAATTCCCGTTCAATACACTTGTGTTTTTTTTTTAACTTGGACTCGTGCATTAATTGTCGACTTCTGAAACTTGTTTTTAATAGACTTTTCTAATTCATGATTAACTATCCGGAATGTGTCGGGGAAGTTATTAGGCCGATTTTTAGATTCGGCCACTTTCAAATTTTTCTTTTTTGTGAATGAAACTACTACATGAATCTTCAATTGTTCATTAATATCTTCATCATTTTCTTCTTTGTTTTTTACGTCTCTACGTTGACTGTCAGCAATGTATAATTCTGTACCTTTCTTGTAAATTATTTTGACATCATATGGTAATATTTCCATCAACATACGTTGAAGTCGTGGTGGTGCTTCATGAAGTGGTTTTTTAAAAATGATTTCCAATAGCTTGTGATCAGATTCAATTGTTACATTTTGGTTTCCCCAAATATATTCATGAAATTTTTTACATGCCGTTGTTATTGCCAACATCTTCTTCTCCATTTGACTGTTGTTTTGTTGTGTTTTGGTGAATGCTTTAGCCATGTAAGCAATTGGTCTATTATTTTGTAATATTACTCCACCCATTGCTTTACTGCTTGCATCTACAGACAATGTTATAGGATCATTTACTTTGAAATAACCTAAGACAGGAGATTTTTAAGTATTTCTTTTAAATTTTCGAAAACTATATCTTGAACAGCTGTCCCTTTCCATTTAGTTTCTTTTTCTAAAAGGAAACTCAATGGAGCCGTTAGATCTGCCAAATTTGGTATAAATTTGCTTACGTATGTAACCATACCAATAACCCGTTGTAATTCTTTTACACTTGACGGTTTTTTCAAATTTCTAATACTTTCCAACTTTTCTGGATCCGGTTCCAAACCATAATCAGTTACTATATGACCTAAGAACTTCACTTGATTTTTTGCAAATTTACATTTATCTTTATTTAATTTGAGTCCCGCATTATTTAAAATTTCGATGACTTGATTTGTAATTTTCTCAAGTTCTTCTTTGGTTTTTGCATAACTTAAAATATCATCCATAGAACATTCAACACCATCGATGTTTTTTTATCAAACTACATATTATTTGTTGGAATACTTCAGATGCAGATAGGATACCGAATGGCACTCGTTTACATTTATATCTACCCCATGGTGTTGCAAATGTGAGGATTTTAGATGTTCTATCTGTCACTTTAATCAGCCAAAATCCTTTTTTGCAATCTAATAGCGTAAATCATTTGGCACCATTCAACCTTGCAGCTATTTCTTCAAGTGTTTTTAATGGATAGTATCTTCTTTTTAGTATTTTATTTAAATCTGTCGGATCTATGCAAATTCTCAACTTTCGATTTTGTTTTACTCCTACCATTGGTGATACAGCCGGCGTCGGTTCATTTATTTCTTCAATGATACCTGTTTTGCCCATGTTATCAATTTCTTTCTTGGCGTTTTCTCTTATGGAGTATGGAATTCGGTAGCATTGCATCTTCTTTTATATAAATATCATACTCAAATCCTTTCAAACATCCAATTCCTTCGAAAATTTCCTCGTTAATACTATTTACTCTTCTAATTAAATAAGCTTCCTTGCATGTTTCAAGACCTAATGTTGGTTCAACGTAACTGTCAACTACTATGAAGTTTACTTTTATTTTTTTATTCCGGAAATTAACCATTAGTTCTGTTTCACCTAATACTGGCAATTGATGTCGAGTATAAGACTGAAGAAATTTTATATTCGAATTCTTTATTTTTAATGAACATCGATTTACCCAATATTTAGTCAGTACATTACATTGAGCACCAGTATCCAATTTAAATTTGACTCTATTATTATTCGGCAAATTTTTTTTTCTTTCTTCTGTTTCTTCATTACTTCTGTTATTTCTTGATATTTTATTAATATTTCTTGTTTTACAATATTTTGCAAAATGGCCTTTCTTTTTGCATTTCTTGCAGGTTTGGTTGAATGCCGGACACTCTTTCTTACCATGCTTCTTACCGCACTTTCTGCAGTCGAATGTGTTGTTTTCTATTTCACTTGACCATTTTTTCTCTTTTTCTTTTATCTTGATTGAATTAATTTTTTCTGGTTCTGTTTCTTTCATCGACTTTATCTGTTTCTTTATTTGTTCATATGCTCTACCTAATTTCAATGCATTTTCTAACGTCAATTTATCTTCTGATAATAATCTTTCCCTTAATTCATCACTGCACATTCCTACTACCAAACGATCACATATTAGACTTTCTTCTAAAGTCACAATTTTTACTTTTCATTCGTAACTCTGTTATATAATCATCAATCATTTGATCTTCTTTTTGTTGCGTTTTATTGAAAATATAACGTTCATACGTTACACTTATTTTTAGTACAAAATATTCAGTGAATTTCTCTTTAATTATTTTCAAATCCTTCTTTTCTGCTTCTTTAAGGTTGAATGCGTTAAAGATTTCTGCTGCATCAGCACCGATAGTCGACATAAAAATTGCCACTTGTTTCTCTACTGTTTTATCTTCTAAGCTTGTAGCTATTTCATACCATTCAAACTGTTGTATCCATTTCTTCCATCCTTTTACTGGATCATATGCAGAATCTTTTATTATAATCAACGGTTTTGGTGGTCTAATGCTTTGATCTGCCGCCATCTTTTTTTTCTCAATCTTCTTTAATTACTTTTTTTTAAGTTCCTGTTTCGGCACCGTGTAACGTTCCACACTGGAAGTTAATAATAATTATTTTATTAATATAATGAACAGTAATACAAAGTAATGGAGTATATCAATCAAATCTATTTTTTTATGTCTGTTTATCCGGTTCCTTAACTACCATCATCTTGATCATAGGTAACTTAATATATATTCAATATGTATATGACAAAGACTAATTTTCATAAATCTATCAATCATATGACACTTTTTGTTTTGTTTTCTGATTCAGCAAAATTTTGAATAAGTAGATAATTTTTTTTGTAATATATGTGTTTTGATATTTCATATTTTCTGTTTGTAATTCAGCGTGGTACTGATGATGGTCGTATAGACCGAAACTAGTCCACCGTAATCATTAAATAAAAACACCTTGATTCAGCTGATTTATATTGTTTTTTATTTTCATCTATCTTATACACCAAGGAATGGAAAACGCTAACTTTAATATGAAAATAATAGTAGTAATGTTAATAGTGATAATAATAATGAGAATGATAATCCATGATATTATTAATGTCATGTATATGATTACATGCTGAATCGTCAAAATTTCGAACTTGCTGTTTTATTAGTAATTCATATTTATTTCAATTAATAATTTGTTTCTTATTTTATACACATTGTTTTAGGGTTCTATTAGCATAGAGAAATTTAGCCGGTATAGGATATGATGATGCAAGTGGATAATGGATATTCGAAAAGTAAACACCTGCATGTAGTAGTTGGCTATGGACTTCATTGATAGAGTCGTAGCTTCATACGTTACATAATTTTACAATAAGTTGAAAAAAGTGGAATTGCCGATTGAAGATGTCTCCTTAATGTTTTTACTGTGAAGTGAAGCCAGTGATAATTCACTGGAAACGGTATTTCAAGCTAAATGGCAGTATGATTTCTGTTTTGGAAAGGTTTGTGGATATTTCTAATTATCGATGAAAATCTAGAAGCTTGTGTTTAGATGTGCATTCGTTTTTCTCCATTTTATTCTAGAAAGGGTAGGAATGTTTTGTTTTTATTTTGGAATGCGATGGAAAAAAATGCGGGAATTATTCTTGAGCCTTTTGACACATTGAGCCCATTTTCAAAAATAACAAGTTAACCAAAACGAGATTTTTGACAAAATTTCGATAAGCTGTGAGGTTCAGATTTTAGTAAAATAATTTCTAGCGACTATTTCGTAAGTTTTTAGTTGAAATAATTGTCAAATCGTTTATCAGATAATAGGAATTCTGATATTAAATATATACTCTTACAAGTAAACCTTACGAAATCGAAACTCCCGATTTTGATGATTTTTGGTATATAAAGTACTTCATTCTATTCTAAGGGATGCGTATTTTGTCATTCGTGTCCATACACAAGTTTAAGGGAGAAAATGGGAGTTGAAGTTACCCTGCAAAATCAGTTTTTGGAAAATATCTCTAGAACGGTTCAATATTTTTTGATGATTCAAAAACTGAAAGATAAACATTTGTGGGGGCTACAACGTGGTACAAACCAATTCTAAATATCTTTTTGGGGGTGGAAATGACAGGCACTTACGTGCCGTTTTTTACGGTTTTTTGCAATTTTACACCCCATGGTAAAACATACCAATACGAAATTTTTTGTAATAGTAGAAAATTACAAAATAAAAGTTACCTGTTCAAGGGTTTGTTATTATTTTTAATTGTTACCCCATAAATGATTCTTAAGTGTTGTATCTTTTGGGGGTGAATTTTGGCTATGTATATAATTTTTTGAAATCAAATCTATGTGGGTTTTGAAGGCAATTGAAGGACTTTTCAAATGATGTATGAATGACTACCCCAAACTACCCTTTAATGAATTATGCTAATATAAATTTATGAAAAAATATTTTATCACTATTAGTGATTCTGCTCATAGTAATTATTTTATATTTTTTTTATTATTTATATCATGATCCAATTTTTTATTTTAATTACTATTCTTAACAATTACAACCCCTTCTGAATTATTATAATTTAAATTTATCTAAAAATATTCAATTATTCGATTTACAATTGTTCTAAAAATTCCCTACATTTTATATTTATGCATATACGTAACAACTTGCTTATGGTCGGTAGTTGTTACAGTAGTGATAGATTTGGAAGAAATGTTCAATGTAAAGATTTTGCTTACACCATCCGCAGGTTATATCCACAAACGTCACATCTACGACTTGTATGATAGGCTTGGAATGAAATACCTGTAGAAAAATCTGGTCTTTCATTCGGAAATCCACTCCGGTACCACGGATATTTGAATAATTCTATATATATAACGTGTCCCATAATAGGCGCCCATCCTGATAGGTGTAAATAGAGGATGAAATTCTAAGACGAAAAGTCTTATACCATTTTTTAACCTGACACAGAGGTAACGAGTAATTAATTAAAATAAGTAACGAATCAGATGCCCGCTATAGCGATAAGAGAAGCGGGAGGAGTCTAGCCTTGATATGACACCAGTTACAGATTTCAACAATAACGGTGCTCGCACAACACCGAATAATGTTAGATTGTTTTTAATGAAAATCTGTGGGGTTAGTGAATTTTTAAAAAAATTACGAAAGTCTTCACTTTTAGGTGTATTAATTAGTAATTTTAATAAAAACTACACATCCACCATAAATAATCAATATGTCGACATAATCAGCCGCACTGTAATTAGCCATTGTAAAAATTACCAATGTCGAACGAAACAACTCGCCAAAGACTGATACCTGTCAATAATTTGCCTAGGTACATTTTAAAAACTATTGAAAAATTAAAAAAAAGAGAAACAATTTATTGGCATTACTAATTGTAAGAAATAGAGATGTTACGGATGTCCGTTTCTGGTTCCGTAACCGTGGAAGTTCCGTACGTTTTTAGACCTCTGTTTCTTTTTCCGTTTCCGCACTTTTTCAAACGGATGTATAACGGAGATTTAGTATTGGCGCTAAGGATGATTCATAAAATAAATATCAATATATGGAAAAATATTGTTTATTGTTTATTATTATTGTTTACGTTAAGTCGCAAAATGTCTTGGTTTTTATCTTGTAAAAAAAACACTTGTTTTAATGTATAGCTTTTTTAACATGTTACATAGTTATTTCAGTATTATCAACACTATGAGACACTAATATTGTTTTTTTTTTATGTAATCAATCTTTTAATAAGGAATTTTTCCTGCGACGACTGCCGGAGGACTTTGTATGATTAGTCTTGGTTTGAAGGGGATTATTTCATGACCAGTTTAAAAATATTCTTATACGTATTTACAAGTAATCAGTTAATAATAAATTAAAATTCCGTTTCTGCTTCCGCTTCCGTTTCTGTTCCGTTTCCGTCAGAATATATTTAAGAAAATCTGTTTCCGATTCAGTATCCGTTAAGGTACTTCCGTTACATCTATAGTAAGAAACAATTCTCCGCCGCCTTATCAACTTCCTGCCTGATGATATTACACAGAGACGCCGATACCTATGTAACATTATCCAAAGTGATCGCTTTTGTCAATTTTATTACATTTATTCAATATTTATTGTTGCTTGCTTAGGGATTTAATTGTGAAACAGTTTACTAAATGTAAAACAAACAACATTTCAAATTGATCACTAGCTATTGTTACTACCTATTTATTACAATTTACAACAAAAGTGTTGATTGTTAATAGAGAAAGAATTTTTTTTGCATTATCTCAAAATCTTTTGATATTATTCCTGACTTGGCAAACTTGACTAAATTTACTTTCTATTAAAATTACTAATTAATACACTTAAAAGTGAAGACTTTCGTTATTTTTTTAATTCAATAACCCCACAGATTCTCATTAAAAACAATCCAACATTATTTGGTGTTGTGCGAGCACCCTTATTGTTGAAATCTGTAACTGCTGTTGTCATATCAAGTGCAGCCTCCTCCCGCTTTTCTTCTTATCGCTATAGCCGTCATCTGATTCGTTACTAGTTTTAACTAATTACTCATTACCTGTGTATCAGGTTAAAAAATGGTATAAGACTTTTCGTCTTAGAATTTCATCCTCTATTTACACCTATCAGGATGGGCGCCAATTATGGGACACGTTGTATATATATATATATATATATATATATATATATATATATATATATATATATATATATATATATACTGAAACGAGACGACACAGGCAGAAAAAGAATAACACAAAAGCAGATGTTCAGTGTGTCGAACTGCCCAAATGGTGTGATCCTTCAAATGTCGTTTTAATTTTATTGCTGGAAGGGCAAATGATTCCCTGGCCTAGATTTTTAGAGCAGTTCAATCACCCCTTCGAATAATTCACAAAATTTTGGATTTTTTCTAGCAAAGGTTAATTGATTTTTCAAAAAGTAAATACAATTTTCGTATTTAGTTGATTTTGAATTTTTAAGGGTAACACATTTTTATCGAATACTACTTAATTTTCGAAAGTTGACATCAATTTTCCCAATTTCCAAACATCGTAGGAGGATGCTTTCACCTCCAACAGGTAGCCTAAGTGTTCCCCTTTAAGCTCTTGTTAAAATTATTCAATTCTATCAATAAATAAAAAAGTTACAGCTACTCTCCATAGATTCTTGGATCGACCTGTATATATATATATATATATATATATATACAGTGCCCGTCACGTTGTAGTCAAACCGCCCAAAACTCCTATTAATTGTCGAGTGATTGAAAACAAATTTTAAGGATTTATAGGGGGGTCCCAAGTGCACATTTCAGTGGAAGTTGGGCCATGTAGCTCGTTGGAAAACATGAAAAAAAGGGATTTTTGTTGAAAATCTCAACATTTTTGCCAATTAGTTTTTTACATAAATGGACTCAAGATGACTTGAGGATTCTCGGAAAACTGTTTTTTTCGGTTTTCTGACACTGTATTCCGAAAAAAATTGAAAAACGGGTTTCTCGTACATCGATCGTAAATGTGACCAGTTATTCGCCTCTCAGTTGTTCTATTCTTATCTTAATCGGTGTTCATGTTATCCTATTTGTTTACTTGAGAAAAACTCCTTGACATTAGATCCTCTAAAGACAGAAAATTAAGCCAGTTTTATTTTCAATTTGCAGTTAGAAGAGAGCGACACCATAAATTTAAGGGTGACAAAAAAGAATGATAATACTAAAACTAATATTAATAATAAAGCTACCGTATTACTACCTCATTACTCAAGATAAGTTGATACAAATCGACACTTTTGAGTAACAATGTTGGGGATAGTTCAGTAGATCGTTTAGAGTTTCTCGTGAAAATTTCGTTTGAAGTAGCTGTAAAAGCACAAAGATCTGTTTACAATTATTACGGTGATCCTTCCCTTCTCTTCTATTGTTTATTTTTATTGCAGTTTTTAGACTTTATATCAACTTACTGGTAAAAGCAATCGTGTACTATAGATACGTCACCTACAAGAATCTTAAATAATATTCGTTTGTGTTTAACCGATGGGGCATTGGATATGCATTTTTCGTTAAAAAATAACGAGATCTAAATTCTGTCTTTTTTTATTTCAATTGTAATTGACAAAAATAGAAATTAAAATAAAAAATTGGATCATTAAGTAGAGAAGATAAATAAAATAAAATAATTACTATGAGTAGAATCACTAATAGTAATAAAATATTTTTTCATACATTTATATTAGCATAATTTATTAAGGGGTAGTTTGGGGGTAGTCATTCATACATCATTTGAAAGATCCTTCAATTACCTTCAAAACCCACATAGATTTGATTTCAAAAAATTATATACATAGCCAAAATTCACCCCCAAAAGATACAACACTTAAGAATCATTTATGGGGTAACAATTAAAAATAATAACAAACCCTCGAACAGGTAACTTTTATTTTGTAATTTTCTACTATTACAAAAAATTTCGTATTGGTATGTTTTACCATGGGGTGTAAAATTGCAAAAAACCGTAAAAAACGGCACGTAAGTGCCTGTCATTTCCACCCCCAAAAAGATATTTAGAATTGGTTTGTACCACGTTGTAGCCCCCACAAATGTTTATCTTTCAGTTTTTGAATCATCAAAAAATATTGAACCGTTCTAGAGATATTTTCCAAAAACTGATTTTGCAGGGGTAACTTCAACTCCCATTTTCTCCCTTAAACTTGTGTATGGACACGAATGACAAAATACGCATCCCTTAGAATAGAATGAAGTACTTTATATACCAAAAATCATCAAAATCGGGAGTTTCGATTTCGTAAGGTTAACTTGTTAGTCCAGTACATTCAAGAGCATACAGAGTGAGCCAAGAGGTTGGACTATTAAAAGTATTAGGAGTTCCATTTGATGAAGGTTTCTGAAACTTGATATCCACCTGTTTGTTCACCTGAACTACCCCTAGAAAATATATTCTTTATTTTATCAATTGCCGGTCTATTTAAATGGAAAGATGTATTTTTTATTGCATATTTAAATTCTACGGTAAAAATAAAATAGACTTTGATAATATTTCTTATGGTCTAGCATTAATAGTTTTTCAGGAATTTTGACTTTTTCTGGAAATTTTGCTTTTGCAGTGTTTTATTAAAGAAACCATATCTCCAAAACTGTTTTTACTGGACAGTCTTCATTTTTAATTTAAATAGTTCCAACTATGTAGTTTATGTCAAATTTTATAGAATTGAATTATCTTTCAGCGTTTAGCTGAAATCAATTTCTCTTTCTGGCAATTTATAAAGCGGAATATTTTTCTAATTTTAAATGAAACGATAAACTTTTCTTTACACGGTTGAATAGAGAAAAAAATTCTACATCGAAGCATACTAATATTTCTTGTACGTATTGATAATTTTTCAGTAATTTATGATTTTCATTGAAAGAAAATACTAAAACGTATAGGTGACGGAAACAATTTCCTGTTACGATTTACATCTAAACAGTTATTAATTTTTAGATTTTTCAAATGGATAATAACCGATGAATTTGACAAATAATTATCAAAATAGAATGGATTGATTTTTCCAATGTAGAAATGACTGAAATCGCTCGAAAAAATAAATAAAGTTATCATTGTTAACTTCAAGTGTCAGTTAAAATCATTTTGTTAAGCTTTCTATGTATTTCGAAAACTGAAAATTATAAATATCAGAAAAATAATAGAAGATGGTTATAGGAAAATCTAATAGAGTTCGATGCAGATGTTTTTCCAATCCAACCGTGTAGAGAAAAGTATACAATTCCGTTTACTTAAAGACAGATATGACAGTTTGAAAATAACTTGAAAGAAATATCAATTTCAGCGAAGTAATGAAATATTTAATGGCCTAAAATTTGTTAAATGTACAATATTTAAACTATCTGAATCGCAAATTTCAATCATTCAAACGCGGTAGTTTCTGAAATGTAAATTTTTCAAGCAAACACTGCAAAATCAAAATTTTCCAAGAAAATCCGAATTTCTGAAAAATTATTTTTAACTGTAGAATATTTCAGTTGCAAAGATGTGAAACTTGAAAAAGACCCCATTTGAGTCAAAACTTAGAGTGGCGTTTTCATTCCGAAGATGTGTTTTCCGTATATTAAAAAAACCTGCTTGTCTTAGATTTCATGAATGAAACGATGGCTAACCTCATTACTGGTTACTATTTCTAATTTGGTAGTGAAAGATTGTTTACGTCAATTGAGAGTTTGTTTTATAAAATATCCGATGCATTAGATTATGAATAAGGTGTTTGTGACTTTTATTGATTTCACATAAACGGTATTAAAACAAGAGCAATAAACACTAAATTATAGAAGATATTCTTTTACTTGTCGGGAGTAATTTTTCGCGTTTTTTTAGAACGCAGGATAGGGATCTTTGATCTGTTCTCAGTTGTTTCAGGCGTGCAGTTGATCGAAGAAAATCATGTAAAAAATGTTTTTTTTTGCTCGATTTCTCGAGTTACTGGGTACAATTTTTGATAAAGCATACTCTGTAGACTATTAGAATTGGAAGAGACTGTAGTATTTCAATTTTCTGTACGAAGAATTGAATTTATATTTATTAACTGAAAACTATAGGATCATCCTTATACATTTTTTTTAGGTTCCATCGAAGCATTTTGATGAATATGACCGACTTGTCATATTTATTTAACACCTTATCTCAATGAGGTCTTTCTTAACATAGAGATGAGCATAAAATGTTTTCCAGAACATAAACTTTTGGTCAATAAATCAGCCATTAGATCATCTGAAGTATAATATTTTAATGATATCAAACCCATAGCAATTACTTGCCTAATATAATGATAACAAATATCAATGTTACAATCCGAATCCTCCATTTCTTGGTGTATATATACAAATGATAAGAAATATGTAATAGCAAAACCAAGATCTTTATTGAAAATAATTGCGGTAGACTAGTTTCGGTCTATAGTGACTTTCTCCACGTGATTCAAATAATCAATCGAATTTTAAGAATTTTGTATAAAAAATTTTATTAATTTGTTTAAAAATTTGATTTTAAATAATATCGACGTTTCTTAACATTATACAATTTTTAAATTTGTCAATTTGTAATTTGTAATTTTAAGTTTTTTGATGTACTTCGTTTTTTTTTTTTCAATTTGAGTAAGTCAGCACTAATTGTATTGTATAGCATTAAATTTTGTGATGTTTTCTTGATACAGCATGGTACTGATGATGGTCGTATAGACCGAAACTAGTCTACCGCAATTATTTTCAATAAAGGTCTTAGTTTTGCTATTACATATTTCTTATCATTTGTAAATATCAATGTGTTTTGTACTATCATGGGCGTTGGATTTTCAGCTAATTTCTGTGTACCAATATTATCATTATAGAGAGTATAGCTCACCAACTTTTCATAATTCAATTGTGTCATAATTTTAGAAAGAAAAATTAACTGTTTTGTTGCTTCAGTAGTACCAGGATATTAAGCTTCTGTAGAAGATAAAGCAACAGTCTTTTGTTTTCTAGAATTCCATGAAATAGGAAAACGACAAAGTGTAATAACACAAGCACTACATGATCTCCTGGCAATTATATAACCTCTCAAGTCAGCATCAGCTAATCCATTTAATGGTGGATTATCTTTGCCATAATTGATACCAATTTCACGAGTTCCTTTTAAGGGTCCTTGCGGACGAAAGTCGAGCTTGAAGCGCCTCCACCAAAAATCGTCCCATACTTCCCCACCAGCATTTAAGTGGGCTGTCGATATATACGTGAGAGGCGTGTTATATTTTAAGAAATTTTGTGAAGGTGGTAAATATCAGTCAAGGAAATAAGTGTAGAATTAAAAGTACACTACTCTGAAATTTTTCTTGGAATTGTTTCTATCCAAAATGTATATGAATGCAATTTTTTGCTTAAAATGTTATTACTGTTATTATTATTATTAGATAAAATTTGAATTGGACGAATTTTTGTTTTTCATAGGTCTACTAAATAATTAATTAGGAGTGGAATAGATGAGTTATTTGTCTTTATCTATTTATTTATTCGTTCATAATTGGAATTCTTTTTAAACTAGCCCTAAGAAGGGCTATTTCTATTTCTTCTATCCATAAATTTTGAAGTTGTCTTGTTCCTATGGAATTCTTTCTTGATCTAGCAAAGTCGTCTGGCCATGGAATTACTTACCTTATTCGACAATCGAATCGATCATCTACGTTGGAATGTTTTTTTTTTTTTATTTCACATTAAAAAACTATGTGGTAGTTGTTGGAGATTGAGTGTACATTTAAACATAATGTAACAATATAGAAAATATTTCATTAAATTTGTCGTAGACAGATAAGTGTCATACTTTCACAGAATGTAATCGAATTGCGGTAAAATATTTAAGACACATATAGGGTCCCAAGAAATGAGTCGATTTTTCTAATTCGTCGATGGTCGATATGGTCCTGTTTTCGAGAAAATAGGGGTTAAAAATTTCATCAAAATTTTTAGAGCCACTGGAATCGAATAAGTTTATGGATAAATACCTATGTGTGTTTATACGCAAATGTAATTGATACAGGTCGACTTAAGGCGTCAGGCAAATTGCTGATATCAATCAACATTCTTATTGTTAGAACACTTGCTTGTGGTAGTGTTGATTGTGTGTATTTGTGTGGACCTCTTTTATTTGTTGTACTATTTTTAGGAATATTTTTGGTATATTAACTTTTTTGTGGACGATTGTGGAAGTGGTGTAATTTTTTAACTATCACTTTGCATTTTTTAGGATATTTTTGTGTTATGACTTTTGTTAGTGTTTAGTTTCGTAACGTTTATAATTTGTTCAGTGTAACATTGGTTTAGTGTCACCATGGACCAATTTACAGCTGGTGAATACACAGACATGGTATAATGGACCTGTGTTGTGGCCCGCGCGTTCACCGGACCTTAATCCACGTGATTTTTTTTTGTGGGATCATGAAATATTAGGTGTATTTAATGCCAATCGAAAACGTTGAACATCTACAGACCCGAATTCGTGAAGCTGTAGATTCAATTCGGGAATTGTCTAATACAGTGCTCCACATAAATATAAATCCACCAATTTTTCCCCCCGTTTTCTGTGTTTTCTATACACTTCGATACGTTATACAATTGTGGCATAAATAGGAGTCAAAAAGAACAACTTTAGCCAAAATTACCTTTGCGCTGACACTATGTACGGTTTTAATTAAGAAATTGCTTAAAAGTGGCTCCACATAAATATAGGTCGACTACCCAAAATCAAGTTTTTATTAATAAAAAGTGTGTGAGAAATTGAAATATCTATAAAATATTATTCTTAATAGCGAATAACGTCTCCTTTGCGCATTATCGGGTCAAAAAATCTATTTTGCGTACTCCGGATAAGAGTTTTAATGACAGAGTCATCGATATCTGCTCATGCTCTCATAATAGAAGTCTTTAATTCTTTTACTGTGGTGTATTGCGTTTTATTGGCGTAAATTTTTCCAATCTAAAGATTATCCATCGGGTTACAATCAAGTGAGCGAGCCGGTCACACCAAATCATTAGTTTTGTTGTCAATAAAGTACAGCTTAGTGCTGTTACTGAAGTGAATGGTAGCGTTGTTTTACTGAAAAATGAAGTGAATTCTCCTGCGACTTTTAAAAATGGTAGCAGCTTTTCTGTCAATACACCTATGATGAAACCTCACCATCAAGAGTGTAGTTTAGAATTTGCCAGATATAAAATGAACGGTGGGATAAGGTTAATCAGTTAGCGATTTATTTGTACCGATTAAATCTGTGATTCCATACATAGGTCATTTTCAGTAATGAAAAAAAAATCTAATTGGATGGCTTCGATGGTTTCAACTCCTACTGGCGCAATCTACGGAAAAAGCCTTTATATTTCACAAACAGAAACTTCAGAGGTGAAAGATGTACGTATGGAGTGCATTTAGTACTTACGGGCAGCTTCCTCTCGCTTTTAGATTATCGAATATGGACAGCATTGAGTATCAGGGTGAATAGAGAGAAAAGCTGTTACAATTTTTAAGAAGACGGAGGAGAATTCACTTCAGTTTCACCAAGACAACGCTACCATTCACCTCAGTAACACTAAGCAGTTATGACACGAGTTCTTATACAATTTTTTTCTGTTTTGCTTATTTTGGGCCCTTTTTTACAAAAAAAGTTCGAATGATGAAATTTGGGGAATTCGGTGGGAGTTGGTTCTACTGATATAACAATTGAACATTTGAAAATTAATGTGTATTTTGTTTAGTATTTTTGAAAGTTGTCAATAACAACGAAAACGTTACCAACCTTAAGAAAAAAATTACTACATTTTTCTTTATTTCACAGTGTATCGAAAAAAATTCATCTCGATACAATAGCGAGTTAAATAATATCGCTATTATTGACGCAAAACAGAAAAAACAATTTTACTGAATAATTTCCAGTACAGAAAAACAAGAAAAAAGTGAAATGTAGTATATTGCGGGATCGAACCACTCAAGTGAATTGCTACCTCAGCCATTGTAGTTCTCGATTTTACAAAATTTGTGTCGGTTAGTTTTCTTATCTTTTTTTTACCACAGTTGTTTATTTTACAGTTGTCAACTAGATAGAAAAGTGATGAACAGAAATCTGTTTCTCTGTTACACCTTTTTGCAATTTTCAAGGTTGGATAGAATTCTTTGAGTGGTCCGTTTTGTCATAGAGGAGTATCTACGAGTATCTTTCTGAATTATTGTATCCGAAAAATTACGTATTTTTAGAGACGATTTTCAGAAAAACCGGAAAGACAATTGTAAATACGAATACTGTCTGTCACTCGTATGACTTTTAGGGTTCTTTTGATATCCATATCGTTGGGTTTTGTTAACTTTTACTATGCGAAAAACGAAATTAACGAAAACCATGCGTTTTTAGTGAAATTATGTTTTTTTCGAATTTTCAGAAAATCCATCCGAAAAAAATTTTTTTATATACTGAGTGTCACTAAGAATGGCATTTCGAATCGATTGAGCTATTAACCATTTCGAAATCTTTTACTGTTTTCGAGAAATCCGAAATTTTTGTTTCCAATGTAAATCAAATGGAAGTGTTGGGTATGAGTCACGCTTCGCCAAAGCCCCTTAAATGACGTAAAATTCTTTTTGCAGCTAACCAATGTTCTTTATCATGACAGTCATTAGTAGTATAAATATGCCGGTTTTGGACCGGAAGTGCCGGAGCAGGGTCAATGACCTGAGGGGGGGTCAATGACCTATGGGGTCAATGACCTATGGGGTCAATGATCTGAAGGGGGTCAATGACCTGAAGGGGGTCAATGACCTGGGGGTCAGTGACCTCCTGTGTGTCAATGGTCTCCTGTAGGTCATTGACCGGGAGGTATTGTTGGTTCCATATCTATCGTGGCGCCCCCTAAAATTGGCGGGAAAATGCTACCAACCAAAATTGACTTAAAACGCGAACAGCGTGAGTAATGTCAGGTCGCCTGGAAGTTGATAAGTACATCAAGCCACTAATAGTTTGTCTAAAGGGTTTATAATTACACTTAACTGATTTTTGTAATTTCAACTTTTTTTCCGTAGGAGTTGATACCACTTTGCAATCAAACATTTAAACGATTCGACAACTCATCAATGTATTTTGTCTGATTTATGCGAATTGAATCAAGACTTCATCAAGTTTCTTAAACCATTGACGATCAGATTGACGTAAACCGTACAAAGCTTTATTAAGTTTACAAATCTTGTTAACCTTTTTCAGTTCTGTTAACATTTGTAAAATTTTACCACTTAATTTCTTATCATTTGATTTATTCAAAGTATAATCGAGATCCTCAATCAAATATTTTGGTGTTTCCATCTATAATTATGTCTTCAATTTCACCAAGTACGTATGCTGTTGTGATATCAAGTTGATGAATTAACATATGATGTTGAACGTCCAATGCAATGATCATTCTTATTGTATCTGATCTTGCAACTGGAGAAAATGTTTCGTTAAATTCAATACCAGGTCTCTGATTAAAACTTCTAGTCACTAATCTAGCTTTTCGTTTTATTATTTTACCATTATGATCATATTTATTTCTCAATACGAACCGACTATTAATTAAATTATCAACATTATTTCTTTCAACAATTTGCCATGTATTATTTTTTGCAATTGATTTCAATTTAGATAATACTGCATCTAACCGTCCATCTAAACGACTTCTGTGGCAAATACTCATTTACCATTACAATAATTTGATTAAATGTTTGTTTTGGCCCTACTATATTTTTTACAGGTTCTACCCTTGTTATCAGTTCTTTCTAGATGTGGTCTTCCTGACTTTCTTTTTAAAATTAAGGAATCAACACTCGAAGAACTTAATTCATCCATTTGATTATATGATTTGTCTTTATCATTGTTATAATCAATAATATCCTCGATAAATTTATCATCTTTTTCTATAACTAATGGATTATTAGTTGGTTCTTCATTTTCATTAATACTTATATCACGTTCGATATCTTCGTAAAAATCTTCAAAATTCTCTTTTTTTGAATATGTAACATTTAGAAATGTAACATCTCTCACAACTTCAAATTTTTTCTTGTTCAAAAAATAAACTTTGACGCTCTTCGTACTATTAAGGGTGTTGGTTAGTAAAATGTAAACTGGATAACTTTTGTATTTTCCAACAGATTTCGATGTTCTAAACGCTATTTAAAATAGCATTTCAAGAGGGAGGGAAGTACGTATTTGATTTTTAGAAATTCGGATGTAATTTGGAGTTATAGAAGGAAATATAGAAGCATGTTTTTTAGCATTTTTTACAGTTTTTTTTATATTTTCCCTCATAACCTGGCAAATATTGCTTCTTCTCTAATCATTTTCACACAACATGTGGCCAATTAAAGGCGATTTCCAAATCGGTCAGAAATTTTCCAATTGCATTGTTGGTTTTCCGGAAAATTGAAGAAAGGTTTCGACATACTAATTTTGTTTTTTTAAGGACAGTTTTAAAATTAGAAGACTGAACCAAGGCTTGTTTGAAAGCTAATAAATAGCGGATTATTTGGGGAATAGCTTAAGATTGAAATTCGGAAAATTTACTGGAAATTTATGTTGGCGAAATGTCATGAATTTTCACCTATTATTTTTATCTGTTAAAATTAATAATTTTTGTATAAAATGTATTGCAATTTACAGATTATTTCATTATCTTTCCAACGGTACCATTGTTGCTGCAAAAAAATGAAAATCTTTTGGAAAATTAGTGATAAACAAAACTATGTTTATTATGTGGAAAGCCGACCGTGATAGTTCGATAACAACTCGCCAGAGTATAATATTAGCCACAAAAAAGGGTTCCTTCCAGCGGCTCACAGATGTCAGCAGGTCTCTTTCTGCAATGTTGTCAAATTATTTTTTCTACCTGAGGCCTCACCTTTGTCGTCTTATTATTGCATAGATAATTGGGGAAAAAACAATAAACTGGTTGTATATAACTCACTTTAACAATTAACAAAAAAAATTGTCGCTATTTTAATTGGAATGTTAAAAAAAGAAAATTGTAATTTTTTTTTACAAAAAAAGAAACGTTCTTAGCAAATTGGCGACTAATTTTTATGTTAATTGTTAAAGTTAATTATATACAGCCAGTTTATTGTTTTTTTTTCTCCAATTATCTATGCAATAATATAAAAAATAAAAATATAAAAAAATACTGTAAAAAATGCTACTTCCCTTCCTCTTGAAATTCCCTTTTAAATACCGTTTAGAAAATCGAAATCCGTTGGAAAATAAAAAAGTTATCCTGTTTACATTTTACTAACCAACGCCCTTAAGATAACGAACGAAAATACATTTTTCAGATTTTGCATCGAATGTACCAATATTTGGAGTTTTATTCAAACAATAACCTACTGTACCAAATTTTTGAAAATTTCCAATATCTAAAGCTTTTCAGCACTAATCTTCTTATGGAGTTAAACTGTCCAAACTTATTGTTGGACATCGATTTCTGATGTAATTTGACGTGTTAATTGCTTCTGCTCAGAAAGACGCTGGTAATGCAGAGTAAATCATTAGGCAATGTCCCATATCCAATTGGGTGCGATCTTTTCTCTCTCTAACACCATTCTGTTCTGCAGTATAAATTACACTTAATTTTCTTTGAGTACCATTCTGACGAAGAAAATTATCGAAACTCTTATTAACATACCGAGAACCATTTTATTCTCTGTCATAGTCTTAGATTCTTCAAAGTTCTCCAATACTTCAGAATTTTTTTTAGACAATAAACTTCTGTCCATCTAGAAAAATTATTTGTAAATGTAGCGGAATATTTTGATCTACCCATAGGACCACAGACAATGAATAATCTCCAATTCTAGACATTTTTCCACGTTAACTCGTATCACAATCGAATTTAACATTTGTGTTTATTCCAATTATACCACAATGACATAACTCTTGTAACGTTTTGGTTTTACATTAGACCTGTTCTGTCATATTTTGGGAAGTGTTGATTATCGTGTTTGACTATTTTCTTTCTTTGTCGTCGTTAACCAGTTCGACCCGTCAGATTTAACATCATTTAGTGAATTCTGACTGAGGAACATTACATCTATTTCTGAAGATGTGGATACAAATGTATCATCCTTACTTATTTACGTGATTCTTCTCTCGATGTTGATTATAAGGTAATAGGTAATTGTCCAATTACCTCATAACCAACATTGAGAGAAGAATACATCAATTTTTCGTTTATTCAGTCGATGAAAATAACGACATATTGTTATAAGAATAATGTTTTTGATTTTTCATGTTTTTCGAATTGCAATCTTTAGCAATATGTTCAAATCTATGACATTTAAAACACTGTATTTGAAATGTATTTTTGTTCTTATTTGTCTTGTCTTTCTTTTCGATGAAGCTGATATTTTTATTTTTCTTGTTTTTTTATATGAAATTGCTTTAGGTCCAGAAGTTTCTTTTTGATAGTTGTTACATTAAGCATCACTTTCTTCGATTATTTTTGTTCTTAGATTTTCAGGGGATGGTAAACCATCACGTGACTTTTGCACATAGAAAGTTTTCGAACGTATGTGGTAAACTATGATGACAAATCTTTATTGATTTCGGTTACCATTTCATCCAGTGTATGTGATCTCTTATATCATCGACTTCTTTCGTACGATTTAAAATCAGTTGTTTTACCAATCTAGCTTTTCTTGTGGGTTTTTTTTATAGATAAATTTCTTTTAATTTCAACCAAACGTCGTTCGATGTATGACAATTGGTTTTTGAAAAAGAATTATCAATTTTTTTGTTTTTAAATTTTTTATCATAAATTATAATGATAATCAATGCGAAAAATTCTAATTTTATTCTACTTTATTAGGTATAAACAATTAAAAATTGATAAAAATTAAAAAAATCATGTGACTACAAACGCGCCACCATTGATCACTATGTTTGTGACGTCATAATGTTAAATGAATTCCTTGACAGCATAGTATCAACGGTTTTTACATGTAAATTATACATACAGTGAGCCAAGTGGTAGGTCTATTAGAAGTATGAGAAGTTCTAATTGATGAAAGTTTCTGAAATTGGTATGCAGCCGTTTGTCCGTCTGAACTACACTTGGAAAATATTTTCGTTGTTCTTTCAACCCCCGGTGTATGGGGCAGTGCACCCTACTTTCTAATTTTAAATAGAATGGTATTTTTTTATTCTATATTTAGATTGTATGATAAGAATGAAATAGACTTTGATAACATGACCTATGGTCCAGCGTTAATAGTTTTTTAGGAATTTCGACTTGCAGAAAATTTTAATTTTGTAGTTTGATTAAAAAATTTATATGTTTGAAGAAATTGTTGCTAGATAATCCAAATTTGGAACTTAAATAGTTTAAACTATGTACTTTACGCCAGACCTTTCAGAAATGAATTCTTTCAGCATTTAGCCGCAATGAATTTTTCTTTAAGCCCATTTTCAAAATGTAATTTCTTATTTTAAATTGAATGGTATATTTTTCTTTATACGGTTGGATAGAGAAAAAAATTTTGCTTCGAACTGTATTAGCATTTTCGATACATATCGCTGATAGTTTTTCAGTTATTTAAGATTTTCAGAATCTTTCATCAATTAGAACTTTTTATACTTCTCATAATAGGTCCTTGTAAAACAACAATATAGTCTGTGGAAGGTAACATATTATGATTATTAACCGCATGAGGTTTGAGAAAATCGAATTTGACGTTGTTTTTGGGTTAGGTCGTCGTGCTGCTTGAAACCATTTGTTTCGACGTTTAACATCTTGTGGAACACTTAAAAACCATTTTCTGAGGAGTTATTTTGGTATTATTCGTACATAATGGTACGCAGCAAGCACGATAGCTTTTAAGGTTTGATATTTTTAATAGATTTATCAATGTACTAACGATAATCAAATTTAATCGACTGATAGTCAAAACACTGCTGTGTGTTACAATGAGTAGGCATTAATATTGTGATGTCACACGCGCCTGAGTTCAAAATTTGATTTTTAATTTAATATAACTTTTTGATTGACCCCTTAACTTGTACGCTCGCGTTAATTCGAGCACGTAAACAGGACAAACTGTGCACACTTGAGATAATTAAAGTGGCGTTGTATTTTATGCCGCAATAATTTTTCACACTCGAATATAATCGCGAATTGAAAATAACAATGTAAAATCAAAGAAAAAAAATCGTTTTATTGATCTTTATCATTTACATGGGATTGTAAGCTATAACACTTATTTATTCAAGAGTAAAATGTAGCCTTTCTCCATGGAATAAAAGCGTAGTATATTTAAGTGAAAATTTTGAATAATTTTTCTAAAATAAATACTAGTATAGTAGCATGAATATGCCGGTTTTTGAGCGGAAGTGCCGGTGGACCGGAAGTGACGTGTATAGGTGGTTGCCTAACAACATATGGCGGGAAAGTTGTTAACAACAAACAAGATTAGCCTTGTTTGTTGTCGACAATGGCGGGAAAGTTGTTAACAACAAACAAGATTAGCCTTGTTTGTTGTCGACAATGGCGGGAAAGTTGTTAACAACAAACAAGGCTAATCTTGTTTGTTGTTAACAACTTTCCCGCCATATGTTGTTAGGCAACCACCTATACACGTCACTTCCGGTCCACCGGCACTTCCGTTCAAAAACCGGCATATTCATACTACTTAGGGTTTTTACATTTTTTTTATCACGTCACTAACAAATTTATCAATTATTTTATACTCATCGGGAACAAATGCACAAATTCGATGTAAAATATGCGCAAAATAAGTTATATGAATAATTCCCTGAAATTGTGCAGTAAGTTGTCTGACCTGCAACATATACGAAGCACTATCGGTAATAAACATTAAAACTCTATTTACGCACTCACTCGGGCCATTAAAAAGAAAATTTAAGCTTCGTATAATTAACTAATATAGACTGCGTGTTAGTTTAAGGAAAAACTTGAGATGATAGTAAAAAAGTTTCTGATGGATTTCCATCCAATATTCCAACCACAACCTGCCCAATATGTCGCCCTAAAGAATCGATTGTTTCGTCGACACTCACCCATATACATTTTCCAGAAATTTTCGACGCGATTTCTAAAATTGTTTTATCATAAAGTTTCTGATGTTAATTTTTCCGTAGTGTCAACTCATCAGGAATATTATGACCGGTATATTTTTGTAAAAAATCGCGAAAAGGGTATTTGTAACTTAATAAACGGTATATTTGCTGCTACTAACGCGTTACTTAAATCATTGACAAAGTCTGAATCAAAATAAGCTTAACTAATAGCGGTTGTCTCAGTGAGTAAAAACTGAAAGTGAGCCTGATTAGCTGTATGCTTGTTAGTATTAAGATGCCGCTCCAAATGGCAAGGTTTAGTAAAGTTAATATTACATGCAGGACAGTAATTGGAAGACTTACTAGTAGTAGAAGGATCCATGTTAAAAGAAATATCACCAGTAAAATTGCTAGTAATACCACCAGGAAAAATTGTTAGTGAGCACCAGGGCAGCGACACTGCAACTAATAGGTACAAATTGTTTTTTATTGATGAAAATATCACAAGATATTCAATTAAAATTACAATATTTCCTGCTTATATTAACCGTTGTATCTGTTAATTCGTAGATAAAGTGGAAATATCTTTAGAATAAAATGTAGGCGGAGAGCTGGCTATATGGGGTGCGACATGCCTCGGTGCATCAAAAATTTTAGCTGGAAAACGTTCGATTGTTGCCAACAAAGTGAAAGCCCGACCGTCAGAAGGCGTGCTGGAAGCTAAGTGCGTGGGCGGATGATCAAACACGTAAATTTCCCAACTAAAAAAACTGTTGTAGTGCACGGCTAAAAATTTAGATAGATATCAAGTATTATGTAAAAAAGCAGTAAAAAAATTGTCAAAAGGTTAAGTGGAAGCTAAACGGCTGTCAGAAGCTGACAAAGTTGCGAAAAATATCGGAAAATTTACACGTTGAGGAAAACTTCTGGCAATTATAATTTATACTGTTTATGTTTAGAGTAAAGTGTGTGTAAAGTGTCAGAAGCTAAAGTAGAAGAAATAATGAGAAAATTCTACACAGTACATGTTTTAGAGCATTTCTGACAAGTTTTCTCATTAATCAAGGGGGTTTAGAGAAACTATTGTTAAAATATCAGAAGTCATTTTCGAAGAATTATCAAATTTTATAAGAAAAAAATTAATTTTATTCGTAATAAATTTTTAAAATAATTAATCAGTTTCACTATCTGTAGATTGCGCGCTTTCATTAATTTCTGAATCTTCATCGCCATCGAATTCGGTCTCATAGTCGTCATCTAAAAATAATAAATATTTGAATAAACTAAATAAATCATATACATAATTTAGAGTAGCAAATCGAAAATTACCTTCCGACTCATGATGATCTATAAATACATCTTTCACTGATGGAGGCAACTGTGGTCCTTCAAACCATAAAAAGTTATCAGTTAAAGTCCATCCTGACATTTCGGGTACAAATTCAATCATATCATGTAATGTTGCATTATTCCACAAGTGTGTTATGCAGTGCGCCCTTCTTATTTGCTCTAGGAGCTCGGTATAGCAAGGTGGCAAGCAAGAAGCGTCGAAGTTTTTCAGATTTGCTTTTAAAAAAGCTTCGTCAGTGTTTCTAACTTTTATAATCTCGAAGGAACATTTGATATCTCACGTTGTTGATTTTTTTTTGTCTCTCAAATCCATACATACTACAAACAAATGCCTCAATTTTTGCAAAAGTAGCGTTTGTATCGATTTTCGTATTTCCTAAATTAGCAAACGCTTGCTGAAACTCTTTGGTGTTTTTTTGGGTATTTGAAACGGGCGCTTTTTACCTTTTCTTAAAAATACAGGATTATAATCACAACCGGTTAATGCATGAAATCCTGGCAATGCTTTACACAGATCTAATCCTAAAAGTTCATGAAGCGCATTTACATCTATAATATGCTGACTTCTCAAGACACCACATTCAATATAAATTCTTGCTTTCATTTTATGCAAGTTACCTAACATAATAACAAAGATATCTGTATCAGAGCACTTGATTACAACAGTTGAATCTATACTTATTTTAGACGCATGATAAACAATTTTAGTGTCAGCTTCTTTGTGCGTAGGACAAAAATAGTCTGGATTCTTCGTTCTAACAACATCATTATTAACAACGCGGTACGTATAACAATGAATAAAATTTAATACAATAGTCTTATTGCCTATAAAAGAGGCTACATCGTTAGTTTGCCAATTAGAAATAAGACAAGAGCTTCTTTAAATTTGTCATTTCTCAGTTCTTTGGCAAAATCATGCGTCCTTGTTTGATCTAGACTAGAAATAACGTATTCATGGTTACTATCAAAACCTCTTCTTGACGTTCGTAGTCTTTTATAGACGGCGACCAGTAACGATCACATACAATATGCACACATAAAGCGTTATTCGATGTAAGAATTTTCAATTTTTTTTTGAAATATTGCCGAATGATTGCGGTACATCTTTCATAGAGTGAATTAAAAAAAAAAACATCAACAATTATAACATCGATGTATCTTGAGCATTATTAGTTAGTAGAGCATTATTATTTCGAAAAATTTTCATCATAGCCGATTTTTCAGTTTTACAAATCATACCATCTAAATGACATAATGAAGTTGGTATTGGAGTCATTAGAAACGAAAATATTTTTTCTAAATCCGTTGCTCCTTCCATCGAAATCCCTAATAATCGTCCGAATAAATCGCGTTGCATACGAATTTCTTGTACTTTATGGTTTTTTGTAATTTTTTGTTTTTTGTTAGAAGTTGTAAAATTGATTGCTTTATTTTGCTTTATAACAGCTTCAAATCTGTTATCATTTTGTGCGCACTCCGAAAGAAATTGGTCTCGCAATTCCTGTTTTTTTTTCAACATTAAGCAGAAAATCAGCCATGTCTTCAGATACAAAGCGACCAGTTTTTATATTATATAATAAATCATTAGTCAAGGCTATCGAAAGGATTCTAATTTTTTTTTATTGTATTAATAAATTTAAGTAAATGAGCAGAATTTTTCATTATTTGATTTTTTTCTAAACTAGATGTCACATCCTGATTTTTTTTTAAAATCCGCTAAGGTCGAAAACATACGAAATTATAGTCGATCTTAAGCCATGGCTTCTTGCCCATTGTTGTCGAGCACTTGTCGAATTAGTAAAATGAATTATTCCAGTCCATCTTCTTGCGGCATCGGCATTTATGGTTTGCTCAAGTGTTAAGTCTACTGGCATATGGGAGAAAGAATTAGATGTTCTCTTGATTCCAAACATTCCTCTTTTAAATTCTTCGGTTAGTTGCGGATGTTTTTGTTCTACAGTAAATAATTCATTATAATATTTTAAGAGCCGACGAGCATAGTTATTTTGACTAAATATAATAAACAAACTGGATTTCTTAGGAAACATAAATTTGTATAAATCGAAGTCTCCTATGCGAATGCTTCTGGTAAACATTAAATGATAATTAACAAATTCAATGTACATTACGTAATATTGTGCGGTCTTTTGATGCATTCCATTCATTATGTCCTGTTTAAATTCGGAATACTTTTCAATGATTTTTAAAAGCGCAGTGTCGACGAGTTCATCACTAGATAACTTTTCTGACTGTAGTTTTATTTAAGTAATTAATTACATTTTCTGAAATAGTTATTTGATTGATTTTAAGGAATTTCTCAATATGTAAACCTTGTAAACCTAAGGAAACTAATGGGTGTAATCGTTTGCATCGATTGAAATGCTTGCCGCTTAAAAACCCGTTCACCGAGCCACTAGCTAATAAATTGCTTTCGGCCATCATTTGAGTTAATCCATACGACAGTTTTTTTACTTGGAAAATTAACGTGTTTGATCGTCCGCCCACGCAATTAGCTTCCAACGCGCCTTCTGGCGGTCGGGCTTTCACTTTGTTAACAATAATCGAACCATTTTCAGGTAAAAGTTTTCATGTACCGAAGCATGTCGCACCCCATGTAGCCAGCTCTTAGACTAATGTCACGTGATGAATGGATGCGCACATGTTGACGTCACAGCATAGAAAGTATATATAACCGGCGCAATTTGGTCGTGTTGCGCAATGTTTCAGTATGCTGAGGATATTTACACTATGCGAACACCTGCAAATCTAGAAAGGGCATGCATTGTATTTCTTTATGTATTTGGATCTCTAAGATTAAAGAACATTTCGCCGACTTAACATAAGTAATTGATTTTTTTTTATTACAGTTATAAATTATTTATATATTTATGTTAAATTATTCATTTTATAATACGTTAATAATAATATTAGGTTAGTGCACATAATATTTCAGATTTTCAAGTGAACATGTAAAATGCATATCTTTTTTCACAAGCTGTTTAATCAAAATGTGCTCCATACGCTTCAAGAGACTTCTTTCAACCTGACTTTAAAGCATGTTCGCCTAAAAAAATTCTGATCTTTAGAATCAATAAATTCAGATATCGAATTTTTCAGTTTTTCTTCATTTTTATACTGTTTAGCCCGTAAAAACAGATCCAAATCTTAAAAAAAAAATGAAAGTCGGTTGGCGAAAGATTCGGTGAAAAGGTAGGGTGCTGCAAAACTTCATATTTCAATTCATTTAATTTCGCAATTGCTCAATGGGATGTATGCGGCCGAGCATTGTCGTGGAGATGTAGTGGGCCATGTCGATTTACGAGCGTTGGGCGTATAATTTCCAATTTTTCATGCTTCTCGTCAATGTACTGGCAGTACTTTTTGGCCGTAATTGTCTTCCCAGTTTGAAGGATCGAGTAATGAATTACCCCAGTCACATTCCACCAAACTGTGATTATAATCTTCCGTGGATGAAGTGATGGCTTTGGAGTATGAACACAAGGCTCATCCATATCAAGCCACCGAGCACACCTTTTCCTGTTGTCGTAAAGAATCCATTTTTCATCACAGGTAATAATCGAAAAATAGCTCTTAATGAAATCGGGTCGGTAGCGACGAGCATACGTTCAATCGATTCAGCTTATTTCGCTCGGTGAGTTGGTGAGACTCCTAATTATCCATTTTTTTCACCTTGCCGATTTCAGAAAGATCTCGCAATATCCGTTGTATGGTCAACTTCCACCTTGGTAGTAAGTTCCCTTGTGGATACAGTTGGATTCGCTTCCACCAATGCCTCCACATCATCATTTTTGACAGCAGTTTTGTAGTTTTGTAGTGAAATATCACCAGACCAAAATTTTTCAAACCAACGTTGCACTTTTCGATTGTTGGCAGTATTCTCCCCAAACGCTTGGTTGATGTTGCGTGCAGCTTTTGCAGCATTATTACTAAGTTTATACTCATTCAAAAAAATTTGAAAGGGGCCGAATCTAAAAATCGGCTTAATAACTTCCCCGACACAGTTCGGATAGTTAATCATGAATGAGAATAGTATATTAAAAACAAGTGGCAGAAGTCGACAATAGATCCACGAGTCCAAGTTAAAAAGAAACGAGTACCGTAGCACGAGTTTTTTATACTATTTTTTCTATTGTAGATACTTTATTCAAGAAAAAACTTACTTATATTAAAATTCAAAATTGGGAATCGAGAACCGTGTCTATTTCACAATGACCAAAAAATTCAATGAGGAACCAGCACCTCGTCAACCAAAACTCTGTTCACTGATTGGTGATTACACACACTCCCTTTTCAGTTCAACTTTCTTATATCTCTCTATATAACAACTTTACTGTGGCAACCGATCGCTTATAGAGGGCGCCAACAATATGGGCGGCAAATTTGAATAGGTTGACTGCACTATTTTACCTATTTTGTGCCCTTATTTAAAAAAAAAGGAACATCGCTCATGATGGGTATCGTTTCTGGTATAAAAGCACATGCCCTTTCGATTGGTGATATTAAAGTAATGTTATCTTAAATTTTTTTCAATCAACCTCCTCCCCCTTTCTTCTCCGTGGTCCGATTGGCACCAAAAACTAATCAACTCGAACGGCCACTGAATAGTTTGTGCTGACCAAATTTGAACTTTATCGGTTAAACCGTTTTTGAGTGGTCGAGGAAGTTAAAAATTACCCGAAGATCGGATCGGTTGAATTCATATCGGTACAAAATTCAAAACAATGATCAAAAGGGAACACTGTTGAGAAAATCCCGTTTGTTGAAATGTGACTCTGGCGATGGACAGTACGACTATAAACGAGGTCATACCACAAACAAAAGCATAACGGAAACAGAAACATATGAAATTATTTGTTTAATAATTTTACAGAAAATCGTCTACGGCACTGGTAAGTTTTGACAGTTGATGTTTTTATTGTGCGACTGTTATTACTAGAGTTAGGATGTACAGTCGTACAATAAAAATTTCAACCGTCAGAACTTACCAGTGACGTAACTGCTTTAAAATATAAATAATCGGCAATTTACTTGTAGTATATTAAGAATAAGAATAATTTCTATGATTGGTATTAAAGAAAATTAGTAAATTAACTTGGCCGTTTGCACCGTTTTAGCTTAAAACTAGAGATTAGTTAATCTTCAAATTAAAATAATCTTCAGATTATTTTTGAGATGTTTGCACCAAAGCAAAAAGTCATAGGATTAATAAACTTGCGCTTACTTCACTTAATTTAGAATCACGTTTTATTTCGAGACATTTCAGTCGTCAAAATAGTGTTCGTCTGAAGATTATTTTAATTTGAAGATTAATTAATCTCTAGTTTTAAGCTAAAACGGTACAAACGACTCGTTAAATAGGATCTGTGTGGTTCGTAGTTTTTATTTTTTACTAACTGGCATTTTCAAAAGACAGCGGATGCTTTTACCCCAATCGTTACTATCATTGTTGTCATTACTATCGTAGTGGCTTTCAAGCTCATTCTCTTCGGTAACTATAGTCTCCATACAGTCTTGAACTGAAGATTCTCGTTCATTATCGAATGCATCTCTACCAAATTCTGCCACATCACCATAAACTGCTTTTGTATTGATTATAGCTATAATTGATTCATGGAGTGGTACTCTTTTTTTAACACTATAGTCCTCGTCCAGTTGTACCAAAGCTCCTTTCGGTCCTCTGCAGAAGTTTTTCTCACAGCCTCGTTCATATTTTTGTACTGCACCTCCAATGAACATAACTCTGGGAACGAGCCATTCGTTTGGCTGTTAAATGCTTTCGCGATCTCGTTCCAAGCTACTTTCTTTTCCTTCCAATGAACAGCATTGGAGCTTTTATTTTCAATTATGTTTTTTCTGTAAATTATGAATTGAAGAAGGAGCTCCTTTTCAGCTAAGGTGAAATTTGAATTCCCTTTTCTTTTTATTTTTGTTTCTTCAGTCATTTTTTTCAGTATTATATTTTAACTGACAGTTTATTGACATTTCAAGCTTGGATTAGTCGATAATCTCTAGATCAGGTTGAGATTCAAATAGGCCTAGTTTTGTGACGTTTAAGTGGCCATTAGGTTGTGGTGCAACAAAATTTTGTCATTAAGTCAAGATTAAATTTTAAGCTGTAACGGTGCAAACGGCCCTTAGAATTATAAATCATTTATTTTTGGGTATAAATCATCTGTTTGTTAACCTAAACGATCTACAATGAAAGAATAATGGAAGGGAAACTTAATCTGTCAAAAGTTCCCTAAAATCAAACTCTTGCGTTTCAGCGATGATGTTACTAAGTTAAACAAATCATTATAATTGGTCGACTGGTTTTCTAAATTCTGTTGCTATCGATATAGAGCGCCTTGCTTTGTTGTTGTTTTTGACAGATAAAACAATCAATTCGAAATCGAAACTTATGTGCCTCTCTTGTCGAATTTTTCAAAAATTAGATCCCTACTGCCCATTCTACGGGACGAAATCCTAACTCTAGATCCCTAGAAGGGATCTATGGCAGTCTCTGAATGTTTACGATTCCTGAAATAAAAAGCTTTCAATTTGAATTTCTAAAATTAGCGCACTAAAGATTTTGATGACCAGTGTCATCTATTGATTGGACGTTGCACTTTATATTTTATCAAAATTCTCTTATTTAAGTGGTCTGTGGTGCCAACAGCGCTCTCAGCGATTGGAGTTCCAACTAAAATAATATATATACATAAATAGTAGTTCGCAGACCCTGTCGCTAATATTGACGAATCTGTCAAAAATTGACTAACTGTATCAAGTAATTGAATGCCTAGTCAGATTAAGCTAATAACTGAAATTAATGGAAAAAACAGGAGTTTTATGTCCATTCCTTTAATTTATCCGGTCTGTGTAGTTTATTTAAAAAAAATACAATTTTAAATTTTAACAAATTATCAAAATAATTAAAAAAAAAAAAACAAAATAAAGTATATCATTTAATTCTAAAATTCCAGAATTCTAGAAAAAGTGTATGTAGAATGTAGGATTGTTT
This sequence comes from Mylabris phalerata, assembly GCA_020740385.1. Lineage (NCBI taxonomy): Eukaryota > Metazoa > Arthropoda > Insecta > Coleoptera > Meloidae > Mylabris > Mylabris phalerata. Next base: position 109,528 of record JAJEOX010000163.1, on the reverse strand, counting down.
TTTCTTATATCTTTTATAATTTTCAAGATACAAGCAATTGAACAAATAACAAAATATTCATTTTTTGCATATTTTTCGAAAACAAGAGTAGGGTAGCTGTACCAGTAATGGACACCCAACAGAAATTTTCAGATTTGGTGGAAATAAAAAATATACATCTTTGGAGGGCTCAAATATAATGTAGTCCATCGAGTAGTGTATTTTATGCGGATTCAGACTACATATATGTGATTATTAGATATCATTACAATTATTTTTATAAAATATTTATTTGCAAAAAAGTGTCAAATGCACCAGTAGTGAACATATTTGGAACCAGTAATGGACACATATTATAAACAATTGTTTATTCATATTTGGACATTTCAGGTGTTATAATGACCTCTGTTGTTTTTTGTTTAGGCTCCTCTATAATAGAACATATATCACTTCTAAAATAATACAAAATATCGTCTTTTAGAGGCCACTTCCATGAATCGACTCCCGCCTGACTCATGGTCTTAACTTCAGCTCCATCCAGGTCGCATTTCAAAATAACGCCTATAACCCCTATAACAAGTAAGGTTATTTCTTAGCTATTACAGTACATAGTGCAGGATTTACGCATATAGTTAAGCCAGAATATGAGGTGCCAAAAATATACATACCTACCTACACAAAATGTTAACTTACCAGGATAGAACTCTTCTTCATATTTGAACACATCATAGTCGATTATTTCCGAGGCTATTTCGTTATCACTGATATCAATATCTTCATCATTGTAGGTAACGTCTGCATCTGATTTTGAAGAACTGTCAATAGACGTCTTCATTTTTGTTGCATTCTTTTTTTTCTTTTCTTTTTGGAGCTTCTTCATATTTTCTTTCTCATAAAACTCTCTGTACTTCCCACTTGATACCACTGCTGGATAACTAGCCACTCTTCGTTTTGGTGTCTTTTTTTCTGGAGTTTTGCAGAAAATGAAGCATTTTTTAAATGGTGTTGGTACTTTGTAACCTTCATTTTCTTTCTTTTCATTGTACACCTTAGCGTGATCTGGCGTCTCCCGTTGAAAATCTTTTGACGTTGATGGTACGGGAGATTTTTCATTAGGATGCGGGTTCGGATTGTCTGCAGTTACATGGAAAATTTGATCTGTATCTAGAGTATTCATTTCAGAAGATGACTTGTTAGTTTTTTGTATAAGTTTTGAATTTACAGAATCAATATTCGATCTCTCATTATGACCTGTATTTTCAGCTTGAAATCCACATTTATTTTTTAAAGCAGACCACACTGTGTAAAGATCAGTTGATTCTAACTGTCCTTGCCAACTTTCTTGATTTTGATATGTCTTCAAGAACATTTCGAGCAATTTCGGTTTGATTTCTGATTCCAGAAGAAATTAATTGCGTAATTAATTGTAATTGGTACGGAATTTGATAGGATATTTTCAAAGGAGTATTGTGATTCTAAGTCGTTCGAACTGTCGTCACTACTATAGTGATTTTGTGAACCTCTTATTGACATGTGTACTTACAGCAATATGATGATCTGTTCCATCTGTTGATCCAATTTGAGAAACCATCTCAGTAAATTTTCGATATTCGCTAAAAGTTTTCTCGTCAAACTACTCAATTCACTTGACTGGAATAGATCACTTGTTTTGAAGATTTTCATAATTTTCACTTGTGAAGATTTCGTTTTAGCCAATAAATCAACGATATGAACCAAATATATTCACTAATATTAGTTCGGCAATCCTACCGACTGCACCACTTAAATAAATTAGTGCAAGTAATCTTTATTTTTGAGATTTTGACAATTACACAGACAATATTAAAATGAACCTAAGGAATGATCCGACCGTATTTAACAATTCACTAAAGATGCAATGGTCACAATATTTTAGTAAACAAAAAATATACTGACATATTTAAGAAATGATTTGACCGTAATTAACAATTTACTAATAATGCCCCGCTTTCAATAAATTTAGTAAACTAGAAAAGTATAACTAAAATATAGTGACCCACTAAAATATTATAAATCAGGAATTTATTGTTGCTATGTAACATATATACACTGTGACCGAAAGGTTCCGCATAATGCAAATAACTTTTTTATTTCACAAAATTTTGATAAACGCCGAGACAGGTAACTTTTAATTTTTTATTTGCCTATTTGTGATGAGGTCAAAATTACACTACCAGTTACCATCGCGAAGAAATGGCGACATCATTAATTTTTTTTAATTCGAACCCCAATTTTTGAATTTTTTTTTTTGGAAGAGCATATTTGTCTGCGTTTAGACATGCAAAAATTGTGGAGGGTTACATAAGAAAATTTTTGAGAAAAAAATTGTAACAGTTTCTAAGATTTTTAGTCATCACAATATCCATACATCAGCATGGCATACACAAAACACAGTACCTCTGAATAAGCATTGCAAGCATTGATTTATTAAAGGATCAAGTAGGTTTCGGTTGAAAATTAGACATAATTATAGACAAACATGGCGGATTAAATTTAGTGATGGGATCATTCGAATGACAATAATCGAAATACTCGATTACGAGAATGTTTCAAGATATTTCAGGAGCTTTCATGCGTCATTCGAATGATTGCTCGGATGTATTCGACCGCATGGCAAATTGAACGATTATTCGTAACTACTCGGTGAATCCGAATATTTACGAAAAATTGAATATTCAAAATGTTATCGAAAGCAAAAATGACGTGTGTGTACAACGAGAGAACGAATTTATAAATTTTATGATTTTTTAAAATTAAAATTTAAATTTAAATTCAAATATTATTTGAAAAATAACTATTTAAAAAGATAATGGTTGGGACATTCAAATTTGAAATTTCTATTTTATTTTAGTTTATTTTTGTATCTATAAAATTCCTGCGATAAGAGTCAGGTTAGTTTCAGTATTGAGTTTTATTTGAACCTGAGCAGGTTAGCAAGTTTTGCTGTACCAAGTTATCATTTTTCGTTCGATCTCTTTCATTTTTGGAGCATTAAACAATCGAATTTTATTTTTTTTCAAATTGACGTTTCGTGGTGTAAGTGATTACGACATCATCCACCTGTAATTATCCTGTTATTTTTTTTCCCATTTTTTCTCCTTCCCATTTACAGCGTGGATCACCGTTCCGGTTGCATCACGAAGTGGTAAGTCACTTGGGTCATTTTTATCGTGAATTACGTATTATTTCGTTCGGAGACGAGATTCTGGGACATTTATCCCGAATAAGATATCGTTTCAACCAAAAATTGGCGCCCGAGCAGGGACCTGAGTGATTTGTGGCAGTTCGATTGTTTAAAACCTATATTTCGCGTCGTTGTAATTGCATCATCGTGCATATTTGTTGCACACTTTCGTGAATTTTGCAGTAAACTTGCTAACGGTGGCGTTTTTTAACGTTTTATCTTCGAATTCTTCATAAAATTAATCTTTCTTTTCGTACCTGTATTATCTCAGGAATTCGCATTTATCTTCTCGATTTCAAATTTGAACGTCGAATTAGACTTACCTTGTCGAATATCAACAAATTTTGTTTAAAATTATCGTTGTTTTGATCGTTGGTTCCACCAACCATACCTATTGCGTCGATATAATTACTATCTGTTTCATTTCGTATAATATTCACTACATCATCAATTTTGGTTAATATGTCGAAAACTCAAACCGAACGCGAGCTAGACATTGCGTTAGCCCGCAGAGAAACGTTATTTAGACGTGTTCAACTTTGTTTAGATGCTGCCAAAGAAGCGCAAAAATCTCCAAATGATAAAAAAAAATTGGAAAATTTTCAAATTTGTTATAATCAAATCTCAAAAACAGTTGAGGAGTATAAGCAGCTAATTCAACATATTGTAGTCTTAAAACAAACAATCGAACCGGAAGTAGCTCCATCATTTCAGCTTCTAGAGGTGTTTGAAGATATCATTGATATGATAGAATATTTAGCATTGCAATTAATTCCTCCCCCCTCATCGTCAAATCATTCGGCTATTGATCGGGGTAATACAAATGAATCGTTTCATCGCATTAATATGCCAAAAATCGAGCTCATGAAGTTCGATGGTGAAGATTTATCTTTGTGGCCATTGTTTTATGAAAATTTCAAACAATTTGTGCATGCCAAACCTGAATTCAATACAGCTGAAAAATTACAATATTTGTTGAGTAGCCTAACGGGTAAGGCGTTGCAAACCTGCAGTTCTATTGAACCACTCCCAGCTAATTATGGTATCATCTGGAGGTTATTAGAGGATACGTATCAAGATAAAAAATATCTAGCTAACCTCTATTTGGATCGATTGTATAGTTTTCGTTTAAATAATTCATCTAATCAGAATCATCTTAAAATCTTTTTAGAAAAATTTCATACTACGGTCGTTGCTTTAAAACGTTTGCATATCGAGAATCTCGAGGACTATATGTTGACTCATTTAGCCATGACTAAACTTCCATTGGAAGCTGTCAGTTCATTCGAATTAGTCAGAGTCGGTACAGATCTTCCAAACTATGATGAATTAGTAGACTTTGTTAGAAGCCAAAGTAGAATTGTCAAACCGGACAAGTCCCGTACTAGCTTCGGTAATTCTAACTCTATGCCGCCTTCTTCTAAAGGTAGTAAATCGTTTTTCGTTTCGCATCCCAAATCTAATAGTACTGAAAATAGTTCCACAAATCGAAATCGTTGTATTATTTGTGACGGTAATACTTTCCATACCGTAAATCAGTGTTCGAAATTTCTGAATTTAAATCCAAATGATCGATTTAAACTTGTCAAAGACAAAGGGTTGTGCATAAACTGCCTAAATCCCAGCCATAAACTCATAAACTGTAAATCCAAACATTCTTGCAGTCATTGTAGCTCGAAACATCATACTTTGTTGCATTTTAACACAACCCCAACGTCGGAACCTCTACCATCAATCGTTAAAAACCGATCAGAATCCTTGCACTTCTCCTATTGTCCATACTTTGTGCTCTAGTGAAGACCGCTCAAAGAAGGCAACAGTGCTGCTTTCTACAGCTGTAGTTTATGCCTTTGATAATAACGATATGAAACAAAAAATTAGAGTTCTCTTAGATAGTGGTAGCCAATCTAACCTTATATCATATCGATGCATTAAGCGCTTAGGTTTAAGCATTGGTCAAACTGATTTGTCGATTTATGGTATTGGTTCGACGACCAAGCGAATTAATGGTTATTCTCGGTTAACTTTCGTATCACAGTTTGATGATCAACATAAATATTCGATTGACGTGTTTGTGATTGATAAAATTACCAACAGACTTCCCTCTGCATTCGTTGATACTACCAACCTTAGACATCTCAATGATTTACCATTAGCAGATGATTCATATCATGTTCCTGAGGAGATAGACGGTATTATCGGTGCCTCACTACTGGGTCACATTTTACAGCACAGTAAACTTATTGATCACCCAGAGATGCCGATAGCAATTGAAACCACTTTAGGTTACGTAATCATGGGCCAAGCCCCAACATTAGAATCTCCTGTACCACGAACAGAGTCATGCTTCTCCTCCGTAACTTCGACTTTAGGAAACACGCTGAAACAATTCTGGGAGCTCGAAGAAATTTCCTCTCCTTACGTAATCAATCAGGATGACATCAACTGTGAACAAATTTATTTGAATTCGTTTAAAAGAGAATCTAACGGTCGTTATACTGTCTCATTACCTTTTAAAACTGATCCAATCAACCTTGGGAACTCCTATGATATCGCTCGTAGGAGATTTCTTTCACTAGAGAGAAAATTTCAAAACAATATCGATTTTCGTTTATCTTATAACGAAGTCATGAAAGATTATCTGCATCAAAACCATATTTCCTTTGTGTCGGATACTCCTTTGGATGATGTTGGATATTACATACCACATCACGCTGTATTTAAGGAGAGCAATTCTACACCCATTCGAATCGTATTTGATGTCAGCCGTTAATGCAATTGGAAACAATCTAAAATCTAATAGAAGCAAAAAGAGGCCCCTTTGCAATTTTGGACCAGCATGTAACAGATCATTTAACGATAAGGAATTATCAGTTTTGGCCGAGGCGTCAAATACGATTCGAATGGGTGTAGAATTGCTCTCCTTAAATACAGCGTGATGTGGTATGTAATATCCAACATCATCCAAAGGAGTATCCGACACAAAGGAAATATGGTTTTGATGCAGATAATCTTTCATGACTTCGTTATAAGATAAACGAAAATCGATATTGTTTTGAAATTTTCTCTCTAGTGAAAGAAATCTCCTACGAGCGATATCATAGGAGTTCCCAAGGTTGATTGGATCAGTTTTAAAAGGTAATGAGACAGTATAACGACCGTTAGATTCTCTTTTAAACGAATTCAAATAAATTTGTTTAAAACAAACGGCTGACATCAAACAAATGTTCCGCCAAATTAACATAACTCAGGAACATAGAAAATATCAGCGTTTGTTATGGCGATTCAGTCCAGAACAGCCTTTAGGTATTTATGAAATTAATACTGTATGTTTTGGAGTTAAATCGTCACCTTATCTCGCATTACGTACTGTCCAACAATTGACCACTGACGAGAGTGCTCGTTTTCCCACAGCAGCTGTCGTTGTAAGGAATAATTTTTATGTTGATGACTTCGTATATTCCGTCGAAAACGAATCTTTAGCTGAAGACCTTTATGAGGAAATCGTCCAGCTATTTAGAGCAGGACAATTTGAAATCGTTAAATGGACTAGTAACTCTTCCAAAATTCTGAATAAAATTCCCGAATCTTTAAAATTCACTCAACAATTAGATTTTGATCAAAATTTTAAGGTTTTGGGTTTGGTTTGGTATTCTTTAGGTGATTATTTTGCCTTTAGAATCGCTGATTTCAACTCTAGACCGACCAAAAGGAATATCCTTTCTACTGTAGCCCAAATCTTTGATCCGTTAGGTCTATTAGCCTCTATTACCATGTATCTTAAATTACTTATTAAAGATTATTGGATTTCCAACTTAAACTGGGACGAAAATCCTCCTCGTTGGCTTGAAAAACGTTGGCTTACGTTATATCATGAGGTTAAAATCTTGAAGGATGTTAGTATACCTAGACATTTATCAGTAACCTCTAATAGTTCAATTTCGTTGGTTGGTTTCGCAGATAGTAGTGAGAAAGGATATGCTGCGGTTGTCTATATCAGAACCGAACTTGATGGTATAACACAAAGCTCTTTAGTATGTTCCAAATCTAAAGTAGCCCCCATTAAAACCCAATCGATACCAAGATTGGAACTGTGCTCTGCATTATTACTAGCTAAATTATTAAATATTGTAAGCAAATTGTATGGTTGTCGAGTTAAAATAAATAAAATTTTCGCGTTGTCTGATTCGATGATAGTACTCAATTGGTTACATTCATCACCACACCGTTGGCATAACTTCGTTGCCAATAGAGTGGCCAAAATTCAGGAATATCTTCCCACCGGTAATTGGTATCATATAAATAGCAACCTTAACATGGCGGATAATGCTTCTCGTGGCTTAACTCCTATGCAGTTTGCTGCTGCACAATCAGAGTGGTTCTCTGGTCCATCATGGCTCTTATCTAACGAGTCAGATTGGCCGATTAAGGTGTATTGAGTAATCAATATTCTATTGAACAGAAATCTATAGCTTGTCCTATCTTCGAACCCGAAATTTCATCGTTATATACGATCATCGCTCGATTTTCTTCGTGGAATCGTTTAATCAATACGTTTGTGTACGTATTAAGATTTGCCAAATTATTGTCAACTAAATCAACAATCACTCTTTCGGATACCGTAGAAGCGGAAGAAGCCTTAATCAGATTAGTACAGTCCGTTTATTTTGCATCTATATTGAAGGCACTAAAGAAAGGGCAGGACTGTCTTACAAGTATTCAGAAATTGCGACCGTTTCTTGATAATAGTCATATCATACGAGTGGATGGACGCCTAGCTCATGCTGACCTTCCTTATGATCAGCAACACCCCATTTTATTACCAAATAAATCACATTTCGTCAAACTATTAGTTGAACACTATCATCGTCGTCATTTGCATGTCGGTGTATCATTGTTAACCGCTCTGCTCCGACAAAAATACTGGATCGTAGCTAGTCGTGTTTTACTTCGTAAAGTTATTCACTCTTGTAATCTCTGTTTTCGTACTAAGCCTAGACCTACTTTTCCTCTTATGAGTGACTTACCAGCTCCTCGTATAAGTCAAGCGAAAGCGTTTATGCACACAGGGACTGATTTTGCGGGTCCTTTTAGGATTTCATTATCTCGATATAGAGGAAATCGTGTTCAAAAGGCGTACATTTGTTAGTGTGATGTATTCCGATTGCGGTACCAATTATATTGGTGCTAAATCTATACTGAAGGATTTATATCAATTAATACAGTCTGCGGATTATTGTGCAGCTGTAAAAAACGAGTTGTTAAATAACAAAATTATTTGGAAATTAAATCCACCTCACGCACCCCATTTTGGAGGCTTGTGGGAATCTAATATCAAATGTTGCAAGACCCTTTTATTAAAAAATATTGGTTCCCAAATTTTGACTTACGAAGAGTTATATACAGTTCTCGTTCAGATTGAAGCCTTATTAAATTCACGACCTTTATGTATTTTGAGTGAGGATCCATCTGATCCAGCTGCTTTAACCCCAGCACATTTTTTATCTACTTTGCCGTTAACTTCTCTTCCCGTTTCGGATATGACGCGTAAGACGTCGAATTTGTTGTCTCGTAAGACCTTATTAGATCAAATCGTACAATCTTATTGGAAGAGATGGCATGTTGAATATTTGACCACCCTTCAGGTGAGACAAAAATGGAACACACCCGAATTACCTGTACGAATAGGTATGGTTGTTGTCCTAATCAACGAAAATTTACCGCCACTTCAATGGCCACTTGGGATTATATCAGAAATCTATCCTGGTGTGGATGGAATTATTCGAATAGTTTCGGTTCGTACCAAAGCTGGTACTTACAAACGACCGGTTGTGAAGGTTTGTCCATTACCTACGCAATAATAGTTCGTTGCTTTTTTTGAATACTTAGTTCATTTGTTTTATTTATTTGCTTAGTATCTATCATTTTCTTTCATTGAAAACGGAGTTTTCAATTGCCGGGGGGGATATGGTTGGGACATTCAAATTTGAAATTTCTATTTTATTTTAGTTTATTTTTGTATCTATAAAATTCCTGCGATAAGAGTCAGGTTAGTTTCAGTATTGAGTTTGATTTGAACCTGAGCAGGTTAGCAAGTTTTGCTGTACCAAGTTATCATTTTTCGTTCGATCTCTTTCATTTTTGGAGCATTAAACAATCGAATTTTATTTTTTTTCAAATTGACGTTTCGTGGTGTAAGTGATTACGACATCATCCACCTGTAATTATCCTGTTATTTTTTTTTCCCATTTTTTCTCCTTCCCATTTACAGCGTGGATCACCGTTCCGGTTGCATCACGAAGTGGTAAGTCACTTGGGTCATTTTTATCGTGAATTTCGTATTATTTCGTTCGGAGACGAGATTCTGGGACATTTATCCCGAATAAGATATTGTTTCAACCAGATAACATAGTCTAGATTTTTTGGTAGCAATCGATTTCTTCTTTGATTTGTAAGTTGTCCAGCTTTAGAGAAACTCCTTTCCGATGGTACTGATGTAGCGGGGATACATAAATATTTACAGGCCATTTCAAATAATTCAGGGAAAGTTCCTTCATGTTTTTTCCAAAACTGAAGCGGATCTTGATGACGATTTAAATGAAGCATTTCCAAATATTGCCTAAGAATCAATGCTGCTGACTACTAGATGTTACGTTCGTCTTTACTTGAGTCAATTTATTATCAAAATGGGCCCAAAGATTATCCTCATTTGGATTTTTTAGTGAGGTACCTGGAGTATCATTAACGACTACTTCTTGATGAGTTACATTATTTTTCGATAATAAAACTGTTAGTTCTTCTTTTATTAGTTCATACGCTTTCTTTGCATTATCCTCTAAACCAAACGCTGCTTTTTAAATCAAGGATCTAAAAACGTAACTTTTCCAACAATTTTATTCGATTCTAATGGACTCAGGCGTCTATTTACAATGTCTAATAAATTTTGTTTTAATAAAGTCCCAACATTTGTTGTTGTTTGTAAAATTTTCAAAGCATATTGAAGACCTCTTATTAAGAGCACTATTGTGGACATTGTGACGTATTTTTTACCACATAAAATATTTGTTAAAGTATCGATTGGCTCTAAAATTTGTACACAATCCTCCAAAATACTCCATTCAACTGAAGCGAGAGCATCTGGGCAATTTGGAATATGGTTAATAACAACCGAAACAGGATCTTTTATTTTCAAAAGTCTTTCCATCATAATTAACAAAGAGTTCCATCGCGTTGGAACATTTTGTTTTATTTTTAAAATTGGCAAACCCATTTGCTGCTGCATTTTTTTTTAATTTATCCGATGCACTCACACTGTGTTTAAAATGTCCAAATAAAACGCGACATTTATTTATAATTAATGTGAATTCCGGGATTTTAGAAATTGCTTCATTCACACTTAAATTTAGTGTATGGGCGACACATGGATGATGATATTTTTTTAAATATTCTTTTATAGCACATTTTATATTAGCACCATTGTCACTAACTATTGTTGTGATTTTCTCTGAAATTTCCTATTTTTCGGAAATTTCTTGCAAAGTTTTTGCAATATTTTCTGCAGTGTGAGGTCCTGTCAAATCAGTTGTTTCTCGAACTTGTGCATGTATTTAATTTTCAAAGATAAAATGACTAGTAACAGTTATATATGCTGTATTACTGTCAGATGTCCAAATATCTGTGGTAATAGCCACATTATTAACTAAATTAACTAAATTTCTTATATTAGAATAGAATTTTTGATAAAAAGTAGGCAATAATACCGTCGTTAATTGTTTTTGACTTGGAGGAGTATAAAGAGGCTGAAGTTTCTTTATAAATTCTAGAAAACCTTCATTTTCTACTATTGACAATGGTTGAAAGTCTTTTACAATCATTTTCAATAGTGAATCGTCAATGTCTTTTTTTCACAACTGGTTAATTCACTAGCTATTGCAAATAGTTTTAATTGTTTATGTCTTTTTGAAATATGTATTGAAGTTGATTCTCCAACAGCTGGTATTTGAGATGATGTTGAAGACGACGATGCTACTCGAGCTTCCAAACTACTATTATTCTCTACTTGTTGTAAAATTTGGAGTGTTGGGTGGACATGAATTAAATGTTGCTTTAAATTTGTGGTGTTTTTGAAATATTTTAATTTTTTATTACATAAAGTACACGTTACTTTTTCATTGTCCGATGACTTTTGGAACTAACTCCAAACTATAGACCTCTTTGAAATCGACATTTTTATAAAATAATCCAAAATCAACAGATATTCAAAAGATTATTACTAAAATTAGAAAAAAAAATACTATCAAACTTACAAAGAAAACTTCTCATTTACCAATCAAAGAAGCAGGTGTCTCAAGAACGAATTTTAAGAAAAGTCATATAAATTTTTCACCCACTATGAAAAATGCGAAAGTAAAAATAAATCGAACAATTGTCTTCTAAAGACATCGTCTTTCTAATAAAGTGCGAATTGCGACAATATAAGAAAGAATATGAATTGAAAATCTATAACTTTCAAGTATCATGAAGAGATTGATAAGGGCATCCGGTACGTTATATAATATTCTTGAATCAATTACAATTATTTATTTCTATTTGCAATAAATTCTATTTCATGCTTTGAAGTAGTCTGAAGATATATTGATTTTTTTTTTCGTGTAAATAATTTTTAACCATTATCGAATGATTAGATATATAGGTAATCTAAACTACCGGATGTTCAAAAAAAAACTATGCGTAAATCAAATGAAACTTTATATAAAAGTATCGAATAATTTCAAATTTTATTTAAATTTATTTTGTTCGGCTCAGTGATAAAAGTTGTAATTTAAATTTTAATCAAGTTTTGTTCTCGTATCGTATTTGAACTTTTATAGTTTAAATATCAATATAATATTTTTTATAATTTATTTGTTAACTAAATAAGCCTTAATGAAGGAAGCCAATTAATGTATGTAAATACATCCGTAATTAAAATCGCCTATCCATAATAATTTTGTAGGTAATATTGTCTCTATTTTAGTTGGAAACCTAAAAAAATTAATTCTCTTATGTTAAAAAACTGTAATAGGAAGGGAAACATCTTGTTAAATAATACAATTTATGGATAAATTGATTTTTCGACTTTATTGTTATTTAGTAAGTAGTAGTATACGAATTTGATTCATTCATATATTGATACCTATATTCATTTGAATTAAAATAAGAATACGAAATCAAAAGATAATAATAATAATAATAGTATTAATAATAATAATAATAATAAAATTCATAAAATTTGCTCTACGTCTACATTCTGTACGAATGATCCGACCACTCGAGTGATCATTCGATTATAAGAATTATTCGAAGCTCGATCATTCGATTATTGAAATCATTCGATTATGCCCATCACTAATAATAATAACCCATTAGACACTGTGGCAGAAATTTGTTTTATTATAAAAAATACAAAAAAGTTATTTCAACGGTTTAGATATTATTTTAAACAAAACAGTTTTTATAGAGTGGTATATTACATATCAGGCACAGTGTATAGGTACGTTTTTCTTTTCCAAATTGATGAGAGCATTTATGGTATCTTCGACGAGTCTTACCTTCCGTGGGTAAATGATCTCCTACATTCATTACTTTCGCTTTTTTAGATTTCGGAAGTCTTCCTAGTGAAACGGCAGATCTTTTTTTTACCGTAGCAATAAGATCTTCAGCCACTCTAATAAGAAATTGTAAAAATGAAGTTTTTGTTCTGTGTAAATCGTTGTGCAAAACATGAGCATTTGCAACTGGCATCATTAGTAGTTTGAAAAAAACTTTTTTCCACCATTTAGAAGATTTTCGGTCTAAGTCATAAAAGCCATCAATTTGATCAGTCAGATCAACACCACCCATATTTGCAATATGAAACTGAAGCATTTCTGGATAGTTTATATTTTGCCTAGAACCGTCTCTCATCAAACGCTTCACTTCAACTGTTTTATCTGAGAAGCAGTTGCTTATTGCCAACAACTCTAGTGTTTTGCCGTTTGCAAACAACAAGGCCATTTTTAGTTACTCTAAATTCGGCTTCACCACGTTGCAACTTATCAGAAAATTTTGGCACATTTTTACGTGTTTTCATAAGAGTTCCTACTGCTGGATAAATTAACTTTTCTAGAAAATCCACCGAAGAGAAAAATCTATCAAAACAGAGAACAACATATTTTTCTCTAATAGGGCTAGCTAATTTTAGATGAGTCTTCTCTCCTAAGATGCTTTCAACTGTTTCCTCTTCTTTTGCTGCATATACGTTCAGATCATAGACATAACCTGTGGATGAATCACTGCGAACCCATATTTTTATTCCTCGTTTGATAGGTTTTCAGGTTTGTTGTAATACATCTTAGATTGAAGTAACTTGCAATGATCTCTTGATATCATTTTTTTTTTATTGTAGTGTAACCTAGCGATTCATTATTAGACCAGTAATTGTTAAATTCTGGTACCCGATTGTACGACATAATGAATGACAGTCCAAGCACAAGGATAATTTCATAATAATCAGATGGATTTCGAGGTTTTCCAGTCTCTGTTGGAAATTTCTTTAGACGTTCGTTGTTGCACAGGACAATAAACATAAAGAGACTCGTAGGAAAGATTTTTAAAAATAAATCTACTTCACTTGTATCACGAGAAAGAGAACAAGAAATTTGTTTTATTTGCGGTATTGATAGTTTTTGTACAAACGTATTTGAAACACTATACCATATTAGCTTTGTTTCAGTTACATTTTTATCTTCTATTTGTTCCTGTTCGGTTACTTCTTTATCTGATGAGTTTCCTGAATCAAAATTAGAAGTGTCTTCACTTTCAACTTCTTCGCTTCTAATGGCCTTATTGTTGTTTTCTTCATCTTCAGATGGTCATTAAGCTTCATCTGATTCATCGCTAGCATGATAGGGTTTTCTTCACGTTCTTTATCGTCTTCAAATAAAGCTACCGCTTCCTGTTCGAGTTCTTTTTGTGTCAAAGATCTTCGAGACATCTATAATAAATAAGACTGTTGGGCTAAATGTGACCCTGTAAAAATGTCTACTGGGACATTACAGTCCCAGTAAAAACCGGCAAATGTAATTACAACAATAACGTAATAAAATTATGTAAAAACACACGAACAGTCTTTTCTTACCTTTGGCTGCAATATGCACTTATATTTTGACCATAAATAACTCAAAACTCAATAATTTTCACTTTCAAGCATGGAAACTACACAAACACGGTCTGTATAGCTTTCAAATGAGTTTATGGAAGAACTTGTTGGTGTAGATTTGACCAAGAATGCATTCAAAACACTGCAACGTAAAAATTGCCAACGATTTGGGACGTATATGTTCCAGTAGACATATTAAAGTAATAAGTGGGGCATGTGTCCCGATAAACTCCAAAGTGTTAATCGATTGATCTTGCTCAAAGATTTTAAAGGAAAGATGGTTGATGTACCATTCCAAATTCCAAAATTGCTTGAAAATCCATAATATCAATCAATATTGTTGACATTTGAGAGAATTATAGTATTTTAAATTATCTGAACTTACCTGTTACATGCAGTTTGTTTCTTCTTGGAAACCAGACATTTTAATTCGTAAAACAATTGAATATTGATAATATAATACAAAAAACTCAAAATCAATTCCTATCTAATAAAATACAAAATTGTAAAATTTGTAGGATTACATATGTTTCGGGAAAAATTCCATCAGATCCAAAATAAATATAATAATTAATTGAAATGGTAAAATTGTAAAATATTTAAAAAATAAAAAATAAATTGAGAGAAATATTTTGAAAAAAAATTTAAAAGTCAAACTTTATTTTTTTTTATTTTTTTTTACATGGGAATTGATTTTGAGTTTTTTGTTTTATATTATTAATTAAATCCCATATTTTGAGTAAAAATGGATTCTTGGTTTTCAAACATAATTGAATATTGAACAATAATTGAATACTGAACAACAGAAGGGGGATGAGAATTTTTTCGCTTTGATAGAGAAAACAGACAGGATAACCACAGATAATTCTTACGCTAAATTGATCATAAAATGGATATGAGAGTATATTTCTTTTGATAAAGAAAAAGAAAAGATAGGATAACCATAGATGATTTTCCTGTAAAATAAAACACAAAATTGATTACAATTGTTATTTTCGATATAAGTGTGGAAAGCGCGTTTTTGCGAGACGTCTTTCCACTCGAATTTCGAACACAATTTTTTCTACGATCGAACGGAACCTTTAGAAATTTATTGTATAAATCAAAAAATCAACTCAAAGTCGAACTTCAAATTTTATTAATATCGAAATTAAAGATACAAAATACTGTGGTTACGGCCGTTTCGAGTCATCACTCATCATCAGACCAAAAAAAACTGGTGAATAATTGGAAAAAGAACAATCGTTAATAAAATTAAGATAACTAAAGCGGCCATCTTACCCTCACACCATCAAAAGTTAAATCAAATTCTTTTAATTTTAAACAGAATCATATTAAAAGAAAATTACACCATCACTTAAAAAACTTTCTCACATATTGTAAAATACAATTAAATAACTAAAATTAAAAATATAGTCCAACAATTGAAAAATATCAGGTGGTTCTTTCATGACTGATTTTAACACAATGGAATTTTTAGAAACTGGTAAATTTAGCGACGAAGAAAAAAAGAGAAATCAACAATTTAGAGAGATAGATGTTCAATTCTATCAAACAAGCAAAACTGAAAGTTTTTGATTTCATTGATCAAATTAAAATTACTCGAACTATTATACATATGTATATAAAAACGTTCGAAATTATCAACATCAATCCTATTATAAGAACTGACTAAAACCTCAAATTCTGTAAAGGCGTGATTACAATTTATTTCATGATCTGCAAAAGTTCATCTATCCGGTGTCAAATTTGTTATGCATCTGATATGTTGCCTCTTTCTCACTTTGAAACTTCTGTTCGTCTTTCCAACATAAACCGCGCCACAAGAACATTTAAGACTGTAAACGCCACTATTATCCAAACGGTCAATTGCATCTTTATTGATTATCAATTCTCTTAGAGAGTTATTTGGAGATCTAAATACACATTCGTTGGCCTCAACAACTTCTTCAATTTTTGAGAGATATTATCAAGATAAGGGAGAACAAATATCTTCGATTTGGTGGGCTTTATTTTTGTTAAACTTGTCACTGATCTTAGATTATAATTGAATTGAATTTTATTGTACAAAGTTTTGATAATATTATGTGGAAAATCATTGGTTGAGGCTAAAAATTGTATTGTTCGCCATTCTGATTCGAAGTCCTCAGGTGCCATTGGTACAGAAAAGAGTCGGTGTAATAGACAATTGAAAGCTGCTAGTTTATCGTTTATGGGATGAAATGAATGGAATGTTATTAATCTAGATGTCGTAGTAGGTTTCCTGAAAACTGTAAACTTCAATCTATTGTCATCGTCTATTAAGATCTTCAAATCCAGAAAAGGTAATTCATCTCCACCGACCTCCACAGTAAATTGAATATCAGGTGGGAGATATTTGACCATGAGGTATGTAATTTTGTAGAGAGAGAGGGCAGATTACAATATTTGAAATTATCAAATAAATTGTGTAAATTGAGATCGATGTCAAACAAGCATGTTCGAAAAAATTTAAATATCACTTGTGGCTTCAAATTCGAACCTAATTTTGTGAACTTATCCGGTGTCAATATACCATCGAGAATTAACAATTAGTCAGACAAAGGATTTAAATATGCATCGTCACCAAACCTTAATCTTAATAAAAAATTTGAACTTCTATCTTCACTGGAAACCATTTGTTCGGATTCTAATACAACTGTTTCTCCAATATTATCTCACAAGATTATAGATGTTATCGATCGTGGACTGCGCCGCGGTAACCTGGATGATTCTTTGCATCATAAAAATCTGGCTACGGTAAATGCAACCAAAAGATTTTTAACTTCGAATGATCTTATAGATGCAAAAGTTGATAAGGGAAATTGCATGGCGATAATGAAAAAATCGTTATATTTTGACAAAATTTCAGAATTTTTAAATACATCAGACTTTGAAATTCTACCCCATTCATCAATGCAATCCTTTATTACAAAAACCAGGTCATTAATTACCAAATACGTTTATTTCTGCAACTATATTAATATTAATTCGATATTTGTTTTACCATCTAATCCTTCGACTCCAAGATTGTATGCTTTACCAAAAATTCATAAACAAAACATACCAATTAGACCGATTGTTAGTTTCACTAATACACCATGCTACAATCTTTCAAAGAAACTTAGTCAGATTTTGAGATCTAATCTTAAGGGGACAGAGTACTCCTCAGAATTTCAACCGGCGAAAATGTGAGTTTGTAACTTGCGATTTCTCGTTCGTCCT
Source organism: Mylabris phalerata (assembly GCA_020740385.1). NCBI lineage: Eukaryota > Metazoa > Arthropoda > Insecta > Coleoptera > Meloidae > Mylabris > Mylabris phalerata. The sequence continues at coordinate 91,904 of JAJEOX010000163.1, read as the reverse complement.
TGAAGCTACAACAACCGCAAATAGATTTTCGAAAAGGGCATTTCTTATAGCGACTTTTTTGGTTCTTTCCGTTTTTCAAAATGTTGACACAAATTTGAATTACAGACGAAAATCTAACAACATGTTTTTATCGTATTTTTGTACAATTTCTTATATTTTCTCTTATAACTTGACTAATTGTGATTATTTTGCAAAAATTCTTGTACTGTCAGATGGCAAATAAAAAGTTCTTTCCAAATATTCAAGAAATTTTCCGTTTCCATTGTTAGTTTCCCGGAAAATTAAGAAAATTTCTGTACGCTACAACACGTTTTTTTCTACAGTTTTTATCTGACAGCATTGATCAACCCTCCATTCGAAAGCTGATACAAAGGCGGAGGGCAAGATAGAAAGCTTTTTTTGAAATTTTGAAAATTGCCTGAGTTATCGCGGAAAAACCAACTGGTTTTTCTGGCATTGTTTACACATATTAAAATTAATTATTTTGCTTTGAAATACATACGGTTAGGTAGATAATTTTGTCCTTTTTCCGATTGGCCCTTTATTTTTGTAAAAAGTGTTGATTTCTCGAAGAAAATGGAATGAAAATCCAGTCTCTTTGTTTGTGTATTATCAAGTAAGATAACCTGCCATACTGGCAGACAGTGCGCGTTTGTCAAATCGAATTGTGTGTCTCGCTTTGGATTGAGTATCGATGATTCCACAACCTTTTGATTAGGCAAACCCGCACTGTTTACGTCTGACGCGGGCAATCTTTGTAAAATAACGATGTTGGATTTCCACTCAATTTTCTTCGAGAAATCAACACTTTTTACAAAAATAATGGGCCAATCGGAAACAGGACAAAATTATCTACCTAACCGTATGTATTTCAAAGCAAACTAATTAATTTTAATATGTGTAAACAATGCCAGAAAAACCAGTTGGTTTTTCCGCGATAACTCAGGCAATTTTCAAAATTTCAAAAAAAGCTTGCAATCTTGCCCTCCCCCTTTGTATCAGCTTTCGAATGAGGGGTTGATCAATGCTGTCAGATAAAAACTGTGGAAAAAAACGTGTTGTAGCGTACAGAAGTTTTCTTAATTTTCCGGAAAACTAACAGTGAAATCGGAAAATTTCTTAAATATTTGGAAAGAACTTTTTATTTGCCATCTGACAGTACAAGAATTTTTGCAAAATAATCACAATTAGTCAACTTATAAGAGAAAATATAAGAAATTGTACAAAAATACGATAAAAACATGTTGTTAGATTTTCGTCTGTAATTCAAATTTGCGTCAACATTTTGAAAAACGGAAAGAACCAAAAAAGTCGCTATAAGAAATGCCCTTTTCGAAAATCTATTTGCGGTTGTTGTAGCTTCAAGGACGAACGAGAAATCGCAAGTTACAAACTCACATTTTCGCCGGTTGAAATTTTGAGAAGTACTCTGTCCCCTTAATTTTACGCCACAATTTACAATACTAAATTCAACTCAGCTTATAAATTCTTTGAATAATTTCGAAGTTCCCTCGCATTGTAAGCTCGTTTCTTTTGATGTCAAAAATTTGTATCCTTCTATCCCTCCGAAAGATTGCATCGATATTATTTCACAGAAATTGGCTTCATCAGATCCTCCACAAACGGTGTATAATCAAACTATCAGTACTCTTCGGCATGTCTTATCACAGAATTTCTTCACATTTAATAACATACTCTATCTTCAAAAAACTGGCTTATCCATGGGCTCTCCGCTTTCTCCACTGTTAGCGGATATTTTTATGAACGAGTTCGAAGTTCAACATATTTCCAAACATCAGTTATTTTTAAAACATGTGAGATTCAGGAGGAGATATGTCGACGATGTCTTCTGTGTATTCCAAGGTTCAGACTCTGATATTGAGGAATTTATTATCTTTCTTAACGATATACATTGAAAAATTCGATTTACTGTGGAGGTCGGTGGAGATGAATTACCTTTTCGGGATTTGAAGATCTTAATAGACGATGACAATAGATTGAAGTTTACAGTTTTCAGGAAACCTACTACGACATCTAGATTAATAACATTCCATTCATTTCATCCCATAAACGATAAACTAGCAGCTTTCAATTGTCTATTACACCGACTCTTTTCTGTACCAATGGCACCTGAGGACTTCGAATCAGAATGGCGAACAATACAATTTTTAGCCTCAACCAATGATTTTCCACATAATATTATCAAAACTTTGTACAATAAAATTCAATTCAATTATAATCTAAGATCAGTGACAAGTTTAACAAAAATAAAGCCCACCAAATCGAAGATATTTGTTCTCCCTTATCTTGATAATATCTCTCAAAAATTGAAGAAGTTGTTGAGGCCAACGAATGTGTATTTAGATCTCCAAATAACTCTCTAAGAGAATTGATAATCAATAAAGATGCAATTGATCGTTTGGATAATAGTGGCGTTTACAGTCTTAAATGTTCTTGTGGCGCGGTTTATGTTGGAAAGACGAACAGAAGTTTCAAAGTGAGAAAGAGGCAACATATCAGATGCATAACAAATTTGACACCGGATAGATGAACTTTTGCAGATCATGAAATAAATTGTAATCACGCCTTTACAGAATTTGAGGTTTTATTCAGTTCTTATAATAGGATTGATGTTGATAATTTCGAACGTTTTTATATACATATGTATAATAGTTCGAGTAATTTTAATTTGATCAATGAAATCAAAAACTTTCAGTTTTGCTTGTTTGATAGAATTGAACATCTGTCTCTCTAAATTGTTGATTTCTCTTTTTTTCTTCGTCGCTAAATTTACCAGTTTCTAAAAATTCCATTGTGTTAAAATCAGTCATGAAAGAACCACCTGATATTTTTCAATTGTTGGACTATATTTTTAATTTTAGTTATTTAATTGTATTTTACAATATGTGAGAAAGTTTTTTAAGTGATGGTGTAATTTTCTTTTAATATGATTCTGTTTAAAATTAAAAGAATTTGATTTAACTTTTGATGGTGTGAGGGTAAGATGGCCGCTTTAGTTATCTTAATTTTATTAACGATTGTTCTTTTTCCAATTATTCACCAGTTTTTTTGGTCTGATGATGAGTGATGACTCGAAACGGCCGTAACCACAGTATTTTGTATCTTTAATTTCGATATTAATAAAATTTGGAGTTCGACTTTGAGTTGATTTTTTGATTTATATGGTTAATTACTCCAAATTTGAAAAAAAAGGAACGCATTTCTTTTGAGAAATTATCCTAGAAAATTAGTACCAACAGAAAAACATTCATTAAATTAATGTAATGTTATTTGAAAATTAGGAATTTTTAAAGACTCTAGTTGCGTATCATTTTACATCTATTGATTGTTTCCTTAGTGATTGAGTTACAACTTTTTTTTATTTTCAACAACATTTACATATTTATTTATTAGTCGGAGACAAAAATTAAAATCGTTGTTTATAACACTTAAAAATGGTGAATATGAATGGAAATTGAAGAACCTGGAACTCCGTCAGAAATAACAGACACCGCAAATGAAGTATTGTTAAATTAACTTTCAAAAAAATCAAAACAAAAATATAGGGAGCTTATAAGCGCTTCTTGGAATACAAATTAACAAAAAAAATGTAAGTTCCTTTTCGGAGAATGCTATAATAATAATTAATTAAATAATATAAGGTTATAATATTAATTATATTGATTGATTAATCTAATTATTATTGTTTTATTTTCATATAATAATATAAATTATACAGCGTGCGAAAAGTGATTGCTTGCCACCCTTGAGTGGAAATGTACACTTTTCCATGGTATTATATGGAAAAGTAAAAATCACCAATCAGAAGCCAGTATTTATTTAACTTTGCCGTTGCCTACGCGACGGATTAACTCTATTCGAATTTGACACTTTCCACCTATCAAATACAGACAGAAAATCGACTGTTTTCGGTCGATCGTAGAAAAATAATATATTTAAAAAAAAATCATACTACAAATTTGTTATTGATCTTTATAAATATTACAATTCATTAAAAATAGATGAAAAATCATTTAAATTATTCTATAATTGACAGGCGCTACAATACATTCAGAAAAAATGATTACGTTGGTTTTCTTCACAATTAATTTCATGTTGTCTACTAATAATTAAGTTTCTAAAATCCTTATTGTTTTAATAGAATGCAGGTAACTTTAATCAAATATTGATGAGATGATGAGGGTCCATTTTCAATAGATTTGCTTGAACTACATTTCTAATGCAGAATACTGCATTTGCTGTATCAACAGCATTCTGTAAAATCACTGGACCCTGCGACATAGTAATCTAAATCACTATCATTACTATCACACAACTAGACAATTTTTTTGTTTTATTTACGAAATTTCTCAAAGAGTTCAATCTTGTTTCCTGTATAAAAACAATTACAAGCATCAGGTCCGTCACGTCACTGTTCGACCAAACACAGTCTCTGAAATGTTTACCATATTCATTTATAACCTTTTTCACATCTTCATAAGGTGAAAGCTTTTCTAATAACCTTATTAAGAGTTTATCTCTTCTATGAACTTTATCATCTGAAAATAACAATTTTGCTTCGTTAATGTAATATTTCAACCCATACATTTCACACAAACCCCCATAAGAAAAATAAATGCAGGGTTAGGCAGGGACGTATGGATGATTTGAAATAACAGTCACATACTCATTTTTCAACTAAACTCAACTTTTATTTTTTCAGTGTGTAGCTTGGATGTTGCCATTACAAAGAAAATGAACAGAAAAAATTAAAACATTGATTATGAACATCAATTAACATCAACTAGCATCAATTAAATGGCGGTCATTTTTATCTATACAGTCCTGTAAACGTTATGAGAAGTTGTCCATACTCCTCTGAAGCATTCCACGTGGAATTACTCGAATTTCTTGTGCTATTGTTTCACTCAGGGCTTCAAGTGTACGTGGTTTGTTTACGTACACTCGCCTTGAGGTGGTCCCATAAAAAATAATCACATGGTGATAGATCCGGTGCCCGAGGAGGTAACTCCACATCTCCACGCAATGAAATGAGGCGTCCACGGAAGATCTGCATATAATTTATTTAAAATAAACATGTCGGCTTAATTATAGTCTGTCCGCTTACGATTGTAATACAATAAATTTATTCAATTTTTATAGTCACTTGGATCTCCATATGACTCAATAGGATAGATCATTCTTAACTCCCAGTGTGACCCATACAACTTCTGCTCTCCCAGAAGATAGGCCATACCCATAAGGAAGTTCGGTCATATGCTCATCAACCACAAATAAATAGTCTCTAACCATGTGTGAGGTAGGTTGTCATTGAACATTTTTTCTATTCCATCTAGGATTACTCCATCTAATGCAATCTGAAACTTAGGATTCTCACTACGACTTTGTTGTGTTGGAAAACTACGGCGCCATGCCGCTCGCATAAATACGGCATGAACGCTGGAACCCCATTTAAGGACTGAGAGGACACAGCTGCATTTAAGGTGGTATGGGATTTCTAGAATTTTCGAAGCTTTTTGGTTAGCCTTAGGCTAAATGCCTTTCGCTGCCAGAATAATTGGGGTGAATACTACTTCTTTCTCAGGCCAACGCTTCGAGCCAGTGTCTCTAAACAGTATGCTATCATATTTGTCCTTTTTATTCTGGTAGATTTCCGATATAGACGTGATATTTGGACGTCAGCCACTACGGATACGACGGCCCATTTCTTTGTGCGACAGTGGTTGACAATTTTATTCACATATTCTTTATGTCTGCTTATACGTTCCTAGTGTGTTGTTGAACACTTTTGGAGAACGTGGTAGATGGTCTCCATAGCATCGCATCCAGATCTTCATCTTCTTTCTTTATGTGGGTGGATTAGCCGTGGGTAAATGAATGGCTTTGACATAGTCTTTCCCCGACCGTCCTTTCGGTGTATGATCGACCCAAGCACGAGTGGCCCTATCCTCATTGGCAAGCTTGATTCCTTTTGAATATGGTCTTTTTGTATTTCATAGCGCCAATACAGTTCAGATGTCAGTTCTCCAGTCATTGCAGATAGTATGTTGAAACCTTTTCAGAAGAGTACTCTTATACATATGACACTGCCGAGAGAAAGATCAGCTTCTTTTCATGAGGTTTATATTATTAAAGACCCTGAAAGTACGCCACTGGAACGTAGGCCCTCCAAAAGAATTAGACAGGATACGCCAGAGCAAGACGATTTTAAAGATAAACAAACTAAACTAGTTTCCGTACTCAAGGCTACAATCCCAAAAAGGAAATTGTCGAGATTAGTAAAAAACTGGACCACTATTCGCTAATGATAGAGAATAGTAAATATGATCAATTTGTAGCAGATCTATTAAATTTACCGAAAATCGAATATAATTCCGAACTTGACCAATCTAGTTAGACATCAATATTGAAGACATACAAACAAAAATAACAGATAGTGGTAAACAAACAGAAATAAATGAAGAACTGAGCGTGGGAGAACAAACACAAAAAATAACGAAATACACAAACAATAGATATAAACGAAGAACGAAAAATTACAGAACTTATAGGCAATATAGGCAACCTAGATGAAACAAATGAACTTTTAGACATGGACTGGCCTGAGAATATATATATATATATATATATATATATATATATATATATATATATATATATATATATATGAATTCTGAAATTGTTGAAGGTAATCCAATAAATGCAGGAAGCAGCGAAATGGCAGCTGCTATAATTGAAATAGAAAATCAGACCTATAAAGGACTATAGATTATTATCCGATAGGTTCCCAGAAATCTCAGACAAAACAAATTATGATGGAAACATGATTAATATAAACCAACAGATAAAAATTGGAAAGGATAATTAAATAATGACAAGGGAAAGAAATATACACATACAAATTCTGAAAGAAGCGAGCGTAAGGGAAGCAATAATATTCCTAAAAGGAGTTAAAGACAAGTAGGTTACAAACAAAAATACAGAGTTGATATTACCAAGAATTAGTAGCATGGGAGTGATGAAGCTACGTAAAATTGTGGAAATTTTATTTAATGGATCCTGTATTAAAACTAGAGCTTACGTACCGAAAGCTGAAGTAACTACTAAAACGATCAATGCTGCATGTTCAAATAAACCAAGTGAGAGAACCACTAGGGCCTTTGTTCTTAAAAAGGCTAATAGTACATATGCACAATTACTGAAGGATGTTAAAGAACAAATTTTAATTAATGGAGCAAAATATCAAATATTGAATGCAAGACGTACAAAACAAGGAGATGTACTACTTAGTGTTGACCAAAAAGACAAAAGCATTGATGAATTTAAAAACTTAATTAAACCAAAATAGGGAAAAACAAAGTCCGAATGGGTAAATTAGAGCCCCCCCCCCTCCAAGGTTGTCTATATTAATGGCTTTAATTTTCTTACCACAAAGGAAGGAGTGCAACAAGCAATCCAAGGTACTCGTAAAGAGAATTCAATGGATTGCTCTGATGTAGTGGTTTCAAAAATAAAGCCAAGCTATGGAAGCTGTCAAGCAGCAACTGTTAAGCTACCTGAGCCTCACGCTCGCAAACTTTGTGAAAAAGACCGAATCTTAATAGGGATAACTAGATGGAAAATATAAGAAAGAATGGACATTAAAATATGCTACAAATGTTAGGGCTTTGGCTATATAGCACAAAACTGTAAAGAACCAGATAGATCTAAATGTTGCTCAAACTGTGCAAAAGAAAGAGTGTACAGAAAAAATCTTCTGCCCACAGTGTGACCGAGAAGGGCATCGATGTGGCAGCATGGGATGTCCAAAATATAAAGAAAAATTGACCTACAAAAGGAAGACGACAAGATAATTATCACAAAAATTATAATGGCTAATACGACGTGTGTTATGATTGACTGTGATAACTATGGAGGGAATACGACCTGTGACATAAACGACTGTGATACTAGGATAAAATTTGACTCAAACACAAATAACAAAAAATACAATTTTTGTCTTACAAATTCTAGTCAGTATACACTTATTACTATTGATAATGGGCATAAAAAATCACAACTTAAAAATCCACTGAAATCTAGTCATATACACTGTGATATAATCACGAAATCTAGTCAACATACGTTTTATATACAAAAATATTTATATACGTATTCAATTTACACAAACTTATTAAAATACACATACTACACGCCTAGAATCTACGTCTGGAGTAGCTATGAACTTATTTAGCATCTATGTGTCTTGCAAATAAATCTCAATAGAAGTATAACAGCACACGACTTAGCCTATGCAAATGCAGTTGAATTGGGTGCTGATGTGGTCGACAAAAAATTGAAATATGCTAAAATAGATTCCATACGACTGAGTAATTACCTAAAGAATACGCAAATAGAAGAAAACGTGAATGTCAGTGAGACTATACAGTTTATAAAAGAAACTTATCACAACACAACAGATAGAATACAAGTTGGAGAAAGGGACTCAGTACCATACTGGTGGACAACAGGAATAGGAAAAATCAGGAAAGCAACGACACAAGTAAGAAGAAAACTGCTATGGAATAATTGACTGGGACAGAGAGATACTCAAACACAACTAAAAAACATAAACAATTACAAACAACTGAAAAAGAAGTTGAGAACCCCGATTCAGAGATCAAAAAGACGATGTTGGGATGAACTTATTTAATCTATAGAAGATGATGTTTGGGGTGAAGTTTACAGAATCATGGTTAAATCTTTGAAAATTTTACCAACGGGAGCAAATCTGTCAATAAATGAAAAAAAAAGAAATCGTGAGGAAGCTATTTCCTGTTCACCCAATTACATGCTGGCAACAGAATAGAAACATCCAAATGGAAGAATTCACCGATAGTAAACTTAACACTGCAGTATCAAAACTGAAATCCAAAAAGCACTTGGAATTGACGGAGTGTCCTTGGAGGTACTGGAAATTCTATACAGAGAGAAGCCATAGTTATTACTCAACATGTACAACAACTGCCTTCGGGAGATGAAGTTTCCCGATCAGTGGAAAGTCGCAAGAGTTGTCCTTCTTGAGAAACCGAAAAAACCGACGATTCAGATAAACAATATCGACTAATATGTTTTCTAGATACAATGGGCAAACTCATGGGGCAATTACTTTTAAATCGGATTATTGACGAACTGGATGGAAAATCTCCGCTTTCAGATTTCCAATACGGCTTTTGGTAAAGACAGAAGCACACTGCAGGCTATCCAAAAAATCTTTGATATTGCTAAATTGACTGTAAAGGTTAAACAAAAGAAATGGCGTGACCTTATCTCTCCAAATGTGAGAAATGCACATAGCTCAGCCTCATGGGGTATGTCAGTCGAAAAGATGAAACGAAGGAATATTAATGAGCACCTGATAGAAATGATCAAAAATTATCTTATTGGGCGTAAAATTATGTTGAATCGTAGACGCTATACTGACATATCATCGGTTGTTCCGAAGCTTTGTCCTGAGACCTACTGTGAGGAAAATTTTATATGACGATGTACTTGGATTAGATGTACCTGATGTTGTGCACTTACTTGCGTTTGCTGATGATCTTGCAGTTGTGAGCTATGTCAAAACTGAACAGAAATTGATTAGAAGGACCAATAAAGCGTTGCCTATGATAAGCGCCTGGATGTGAAGACACCATTGCGAATTAGCTCCTGAGAAAACAGAAGCTGTTATATTAAAACAACGGTGTCGAACAAAAGTATTCGAACTACTTGAAATAAAGATCACACCTAAAAAAACAATAAAGTATCTCGGAATATACATTGATGAAGTGTTAACTTTCACCAGCCATGTAGACGAAATCGTGAAGAAGGTTGAATAAACTCTGACCGTAATTAGCAAGCTTATGCCAAATATCCTGTCCTGGAGAGAAGAAAAGAAAATTATTATACTCCGCAATTAAATGTAGAAACAGTAGATTAAGTATTAAGAACGGTAAGGTAATTTTACCGATCGAAGACAATGTTTGGAGTCTGAGCGCATCGAAGTCTCCAATATTGTCTTAGATCGGTAAAATCCATTACCGTTCGTGATGCTTATGATATTTTTTGTACGATCAAGTTTTTTATACCACCAAGTTTATTTTAAACAATACAAACAAATTTTTTTTAGAGTGTGTTGTGGCCTCATGATTAGATAAATACGATGTTTTCATACATGCGTTACCATGGCATTTTTCCAAACAACTACATTTTGTTTTTAAAAAATCGCTGTGTTTTAAGTTTTATATCATGAAACATGAACGATAAGTTGTACTTGCCGTTCTAGAACGGTAAGTACAACTTACCGTCGTAGCAACCAGTAACCAACAGTAAAAACAACATTCCGTTGTCAAATCAGCTGTAGTAAATAAACAGAAAAACTTGATCGTGCAAAAATATTATTGATTATTAGTGTTAGGACCTACAGTTTCGCCATAAGTACTTCAACGCGTTGAACCTATCATTGGCGTAGTTGTTCTATAATTCTGATTAAATCACTTCTTGTATGTTGTAAACTATTGGAGACGAAAAATCATTATTGTTTACAAATTATAGTCTGAAATAATAATTAAAATATTAAATTAAATTAAAATATTTTAAATTTCTTGACGTACAAATCATATGTTTATTAACCCAAACGAGTTACTATAAGAGCATTCAGGAGGGGGAACCCATTCCATTGAAATTTACAGTACAATCAAACGTCTGCGTTTTACGAATGACGTCGATCGATCATGCGGATATTTTAAATGGTCTACTGTTTTCAACATTCTGCTGCTATCGTTATAGAGCAACTCGTTTTGTTGGCGACGAAAACACTCGTTTAAAACAGAAAATAACATTCCGCTCCACTCGAATTTGTCAGGAGAGTAGATTTTGGCCGGCACGCTCTACGGTGCCAAATCCTATCTCTATTGATTATATGGTGGAGAATGAGAACAATTAAATTGTAATCGAAGCATACATTAATAAGTTAGTCCGAACGAAAATGGAAGAGGAAAGAAGAGATGGATCCCGTGGTGGTGGTGATGGTAATGATTAGACAGTGGTTGTGCATGCTGATATGGGATGAAAACAAATACCACCAGTGGGTAGGGGCGTAGGATAGGTGAGGGCAAAGCCCTGCAATTTTCAGTTTTCCTTAAATTTAGGTTGATAAGGATTACATTTTCCCTCAATTTCACATTGTTGTCGAACAATGGAATCTTACCAACAACCCCCCGAAGTCAGGTTGCTCCAGCTTAATTAGCTATCTTCAAAATTTAAAATTCAGAAGAAAAAGGAAATGCGGGGTTTTCCCTAAAAAATGGGGTAAAGCACCGCAATGCGGGTCTTTACCTCATTTCAGGAAAAAATAGATAAAAAATACGACTGACTTATCAGAACGCTTAAGACTTAGTTTATTGCCGCAAATACATGCAACAGGAAGTTTGAACTAAAAGTAGCTACTCAAACTTGAACAAAATACAAAACATAGTTATACCAAAAATACAAAAATAACCATTTCTACTTTACAAAGTACACCACTTTAGTAATATTTATAACAGTCTTGCGGGTCTTCGGAGATCCTTAATAAATAGTGTACTCAGTCAAGTCCCCCGGAAATGTCAGAGCATTGTGAAATCGAGCTCTGCTGATCCCTGTCGGTTTCGACAATTTTATTGCGACATGGTCAGTGCCGATGATGACTCTTCTTGAGTTTCTGTAAACTTGTAGGCTCCTGGAAGTTTTTTATAAAATACTCCTTCATAGCCTACCTCTTAACAAACGGAAATAGTCTTGTCCACATACAGCCGGAATGAGTATTTAGTTTTTCCTTGCACTTTGACAATAGCGTGGTCATGGATAGACAGTGAGATCTGATTCTTATGTGAAGTTGTAGGCAGTAGCTCCTCTTCATCAGATTCTTCTTCACTCTGCATGAAATCTAAATTATCGAAATCTGAACTACTGTCGTGAACTGAGAAGTTCGAATCTGACTGTGAGTCTGAAGATTCTGCTGTCAGGTTACCCGTTTTTTCCCTTTATTTGACTTCGTTTTAGTGAATTTTAGTTTTAGTCTTTTTGTTTCAATGGCATGCTGTTTTCTTTCTGTGGTACGTTGTTCCTTCTCAGAAGCAAGTTTTTCTTTTACATTTACTTCATCTTTCATTCGCTCTTTATTAGGTGTTGACGTAAAAAGCGTAGATTTCAAGCCTTTACCAGATTGTTTTCTCTTTATCTTTATTTTATGTAGAGGAATAATATCTTCAGGTGAGAGCGCCTCAAGCAGTGTGGGTGAAGTGTCAATTTTTTCTGGAGTTGTCCTTGAAGAATTGCTGTTACATTCTTGTATGATGTTGTTGTCGTCAAATTTTAGCATGATGTCAGGTGTTCTTAAGGTAGCTGGTGTATTAGAAATGGATGGTCCGGGACCAGTAGAAGCTTCCTTCAAAGCAGCTGGCAAAGCCTCATTTTCATCAAATGTGATTATTAGATCGTCTTCGTCGTTTTGTAGCCCCTGGTCTGTGACTTTAGACGGCAGAAAGTCGGCTTCTGTGAAGATGTTGCGGTCAAAGGGAATAATTCCTGTTGATTTAAAATCTTAAGCTGCAGTTGAGATCGTCCCTGCTTTTTCAAATGCAACCTTAAATGTCGCAGCAACGCTGTAAACGTCAAAGGTTTGAGCTAGGTTAGAAACATCCCACGAATTGACAACGGCATCATAATAACTCTTGAAAGGTCCAAAGAAACAACAATCTAGAGGTTACGTTTAGTGGTAACTGTGTGGTGGTAAGGTGAGCAGATGGACGTGTCAAGATTTATGGGAAACGTGGTTATCAAAAATAAGTAAAATCGGGTTTTCTTGACTAGGGTTGGTGTGCTTCACAAAGTGATGTAACCATTTGATGAAAGTAGAGGTGTTGATAGATCCCTTGTCCGTCACAGGAATATCGACCAGTAGAACCTCCTCAAAACAGTTGACGGTTTTCCCTTTTTTTTTTGGAGGAATATAGTGGCCCAGGGGATTCAATGCGCACACAGCAGTAACAGTTTGGCCTTGTTCTGCTGCAACAGTTTTGGCGACTTCCTTCTTCCCTGTAGGAGCGACATGCAAAGGAAATTTGTTCAGGATAGTCTGGACTCCAGTTTTGTCCATATTATAAATCCCATCTGGTATAAACTTGAATTTCTTCAGAGTGGACTCCAAATTATCAAAGTAGTGAGCCACCTATCCCCTGTAGAGTCCCATTGCTCTTGCAATACCCGTTTTTCGTGAGATTCGTAAGGAGAACCTATTTCTCTTCATGAACTGGCGAGGAAAATCTCTACCAGCAAACTGGGATGCTTGACAAAATCGATGCTTTATTTTATTCTTATCTGCATACTTGAACAGCAAAAATCGTAGAGATTTCAGAGTAAGTCCGAAAAATCGCTGGTTAAGGGCAACACAGTGGCTTACCAACGCCTTTGTGAAAACCCTGACGACATCAACTGCCGTGCTTTGTCGAGCTAGTCCTCCATCATAGGCCTTTACTCCGTCTTTCTTTTGTACGTCCAAGAGCAGAAAAAATTAAACCACCATAATTAAAAGATAACTTTCCTTCATTCTTCTGAATAGAAATACACCTATAGGCATACCAAATTACTCTCAGAACCTAATTCATAAGTAACTTTTTGAAAGAGAACGAATTGCACATAACATGGGCGAATATAGATGTATAATTGCGTAGAATTTCAAAGATGGGAGTTGTAACCTATGTGTGGTTATAACAGTGTTGTTCACCTGTTGCTCAGTACATAAATAGCTGCCACATGGTGCCACCACGATTTACAAAAAAATACAGTCCTACAATCGTGGAATAAAACTGCAGTAAATAATCTAATGTATGTAATCAAACAATTTAATGAAAAAACCAACAAAAAATACAACACCTGCAATGATGTGGTCTAGCTTAATACTTACTATATTTGTTGAGTTCGAACTCGTTCTAATAGTAACTAATATTATGAATTAATGGAAATCATTAAAAATTAAACAAAGTGTACTTTATGATATTGATCACACATGAGGTAAGCGATACAAGGTCGCATACCTAAGATAAATAAAAGTGTGAATGAATAATCTTTACAAAGAATTTGAAAGAAAAAGGAAAATTAACGTTAAATTTAACAGAAGGATTGTCGTTAAACAATTGAGCGTTATTATAATGACATATAATTAAATTAGAAATGATAATGATTTCAGTTACGTAATGCCTATATAGAAAAAGTAACGAGTTTGTAAGGCCTAAAGGATCTCTTCCCTATTCAAATTTACGAAAAATGAAAATGAAATAAAAGAATAAACTTATCGTTTGAGGCGACACGGTACGCAGAGGGATGCAGTCCACGCCACTAAATGAGTGAGACGCCCGGTACTACGAACGAAGCCAACAACGACACTGGATGAGTGAGACACCCGGTACGATGAACGAAGCCAATTACGCCACTGGATGAGTGATGCCAAAACTGGATGAGTGTTCCAATGTTGTAGGATAATACAACCTGCAAAAAATCTCAGGATTTACCTTAAAGAATTAACGGCTTGGGGTAAGAAACCTCCACTTAATTCCAGGACTCTAAATATACGCCTTAACAATTGAATTAGAACCCCTAAGATTGAATCTGAAAAGAAAATATTACCTTTCTCCGGGGTATCTAACGATACTGAAGTTATTCCGAAAAGATACGATACGGAAAATTTCCAAAAACTAAATTGGAAAACGAAACGTAAAATAACGTCTTACTAATTGAACGTTTAAACAGGAAGTACACGCTACGATATTAGGGTACTGAAAACGTGTTTAGAGAAAACGTGATTGCGTACAGCTCAAAGAGTACTCTGTGTTCATAAACGCCGTATAGTACCTGTACTTACGGGCGAAAATAGAATAAGCCCAATATCAACGTAGTTTTGGCTAACCGAGTACCGGAAACGAAAAAGGCAGGGTACTGTAATACCGACAATTATGAGATTAGGTTTAAAAAAACGTAATAACCTCAAACAACAGAACCAAAACATCCCCTCACCAGCAAAGGATTGTTTAAAATCCGGAATTCAAAGTAGGTAACACAAATGAAATCGAACAAACAATAATGAAAGTGGTACCGTTGATCCTCCTGATACGTTCAAAGCAAAAAAGTAAAGGAGTAGAGAGACCTTCAGTTTCGGGAGCCCAGAGCTTAAGAGTGAAAGAAAAAAAGGGAAACTCCATTAAGCGGAGTTGCATCCCTACCTCTGAAGGTCTACTGCAGAAAGAAGTAGAAACACATAAAGAGAAGAAAGGGCAAGGGTACGGGACACTGCAGCGGAGACAGCGGGAAGGTTGTTATAGCACACCCTCAAGAAGCTTAAATGGCTCTCAGTAAATCAATGTTCTGGTTGGTCGCAAGGACAACGGGAAGACACCACCCTGCAACCAAATGGATAGGTCCAAATCTTTCAAATTCAAGACCTAACACGGAACTAACAAGCACGACATTCGATTTTACCACGATGTCCAAATATCCATCTACAGCAATTAGATAAGGTAAACGGTAAGGTACGGTAAATAGATGGACACCTGAAACATCCCAATATAACGAAATATCGCGCTTTTAGCAAGGTCAGATATTTGTGACGTGGTAGGTATCCAAGCAATTAGTAGAACCCTATGGCTTCCTACTCCCGCCAATTTTCCCCGAAAGGAAGAACAATAACAACGCCGAACGAAAACGGAAACATAGCTATGCAAATGGAACATTTAAATGTTACAGGGTTAACCCGCGCCTCCTAAAGTGCCGGGATTTACCCCATTTTGCCAACTTGGAAAAAAGTAACACTGTGATGTTTGTAAACAAGCTTCAGTAACCATTTCAACGAGATTTTTAAGCCTAAGTGTTTAGTATCAACAAGTAATTCATTGCTAATTTATAGGCACCACCTAGGTTGAACAATGTTCAAGTGAAATATCAGAAAAAATACATCAAAAGAGTGGAAAACAGGCTTACCTCATTTTTTTCTTCTCTAAAGCGTCCTATCGCCATGAGTTTTTGTAGAGAACTACGTTCATCCCGACAGTCGGCAATGGGCTGACCGGGGTGCCTAAAATGCATTTCTCCACCTCTCAAAAAAAAACTTTACTGAAGAGTTGTTGCATGTTGTTGCATGTTGTTGCATGTTGCCCTCAAGTTCGTCAATCTTTTGAACATAATTCTTGATATATCACGAGCTAGCTGCATGATACCCAGTGCGCCTTCTTTGATTTTCTCATAAATAAATGCGTTGGAGGTGTAGATGTGCAGATGCAGTATGGTTTAGTAAATTTTCTTATTACTCGATTAAATTCTCTGAGGTACTTCTTGTTTATAGTCGAAGTCTGTAAACCATACCATAACCATATTTTGGGATGTAGATCTGTTTCAAGACAGCCAGTTTCTGGTCTGGCTTCAGGCAGGACGATTTCAAGTTCTGCAGTCAGGTCACAAGGTTAAATAGATTGGGTTTCATAATCACAGTGGGTGACACCAAGCACTTCAACGAATTGAGAGTAGGAACCATAGGTACGTATGAGTTATACATCTTAAGAAATGGTTTTGACCTGGTAACTGGTCTCTTATTAACTGTTGTTATTGACAGACATCGACATTTTTCGGTATTTATTGTCATGCCTCGTGGTTTTAAGAAATTCTCAACCTCCGCCAACAAAATAGGGAGATAGATTTCTTCGTCCTCCAACAAAACCAGATCGTCTGCAAACGCTAATGCTGCACATTTGACCTTATCTCCTGTCAACGTTCCTCCATAATTTCAATTGTTTAATTTCACCAATAATTCGTTTATCACTAAATTGAATAAAACGGGGCTTAATGGGTCTCCCTGCTTAACTCCTCTGTTGAATAATAATGATTTCGATACTCACTCGCCAACTTTGATGGTTGTTGACGAATGCATAGAATTTTTAATGTAATCAATCAGAAGCTCGGAGACGCCCGCCCTTCTGAGTGCCCTAAAAATGGAATTCAGAGACACGAAGTCAAATGCTTCTTTATGCCCAAAGAAATTGCATTATAGGCCTTCCCTTGTTCTCTTCTAGATTTTCTATATTGGTCGATGATAATGGTGTTAGCGATGGTTCCATCATTGTTAATGAAACCCCTCTGGTTATAATTAAGTCGGCAATTCGATGAGATTCGGCAGGGTAACACTGGATGACATAGTCTTTGTAAACTGGAACTGATCGTGCAGGCCTCCAGTTTGATGCGTTTCGAAGGTCGCCCTCTTTGGGTACTAGTGCTGTGCGAGATGTACGCCAAGTTGTAGGTATAATGTTCGACCATAGTATTATAGAAAACAGTAAACTCAATTCTTTGTCATTACAGTGGACGACGGCACCTGCCGTAATTCCATCCGGCCCTGGAGCCAAGTGGTGCCAGTTGTTTTTGGCGAACGCGATCTCCTCTTCGGTTATAGACGAAAAGATGGAGACCGGCGCAGTAACGTCATCAATGAGTTCGTTATCAATTGGAGACTCAGAGCCAAATAGCCGACCATAAAGTCACTCAACTTCTTCCAGCTTAGGCAATTCTTCGATCAGTCGAGGGATTTACCACCGAGAATTTTCTTGACAAGGGTTTTACTGGATTTTTGGTATAAGTCATGGTTCTTTTTGTATAAAAATGCCTTGTCCCCGATCCAGTATATCGTTGGCTATAAAGTTTGTTTCTACGATTGTTATTAGTGTTATTATTGTGACGATTCTTCTTGACACCAAGTTTGCTATTCCCATGGCTTAGGCCAAATTTTTCAGCGATCCAAGCGTCGATAGAGATTAACAGCAATTCTTTGTGTTTATGTACCAGATTTAGTGTTACAATATCGAACTTTTACCTTCGAAGTCCCGTGTAAGAAATAATACGTGGAGTTTGAAAGGATCGTGCGAATCTTCAAGGGGAACTATTTCCTAAGCAGTAGTCAAGTCTGGGGTGCTTAAGATGACGCGTCTGAATATATTAATGATATGATTTGATATGATATGATATAAATTACCCAGCAGGGTAATTTATTTCCACATTGCTCACAGTAGTGGAGTTGCCTTGTTCTTTTGCTGTCGGTTCTTGAGAAGCCTCTGTGAATCGCTACAGATACCTCCTCAAAAATTGGGGATATTGGAAGTGAGGCGGTATCAAGATCGTCGACCGCCTGTGATGTCTGCTCCAAAGAAACCGAAAATATAGCGATATCGTTCTTCTGTTTGGTGGATTGAGATCTTCTTAAGGCTCGTACTGCCCGTGAAGTTGGTGACACTTTGGATGAGATGGGGGTTGTTTGCAAATCGTCGCTAGTGAAAATTCTTTTGTTCTTCGCCGCAACCTCCCTACGAGCATTTTCCAAGTACTTTTTATGAATTGGCTTTTCGCGTCGATGCCGTACCTGGTGTTTCGTTAAGCCAGTAGCTTTCTGCATCTCTGCAAAAAACTTCCCACTTATACAGCGCACTTCTATCTCGGCAATA
Organism: Mylabris phalerata; assembly: GCA_020740385.1. Lineage (NCBI taxonomy): Eukaryota > Metazoa > Arthropoda > Insecta > Coleoptera > Meloidae > Mylabris > Mylabris phalerata. The sequence continues at coordinate 73,347 of JAJEOX010000163.1, read as the reverse complement.
AGTTTCTAGAGTTTTGACTCTGGAGCTGGAAGCTTTTCAGGCAAGGACTGTTCGTATTCCTCGATATGCTTTCATCATTCATGTTGTCGAGTGCCGTCGAAAGTGTCGAAGGTCATGGTACAATAGTTGCATTGCCTTCTTTGACTTTCCCTCCAGGATCTCTGATGCTTGACCAAACCAGATTTAAATGGAAATTTCTGACCTCACTCACATCGAAATGAGAGTCGCGAGAAGTTGTAACCTTGTTATTACCCCGCACAGGAACTTCAGAATTTTTATACTTGGAGCACTAAATGTTGTTAAGTTTCGACTGCGTGGGATTTGTAGCCATGCTAAACAGCTGGATGATCCCAGACAGGATCCAAATATAAATAAAAACAATAAGATTTGTATGGTGATGTATAGCACTGTATGGAGAGAACAGCTTCCCACCAGAGGTTGTCAATATCAAAAAACAAGGACAACAATGTCACAGTCAACGATAAAATTATAAAAATAAAGCACTGCTGGCAAAATATGATATACATGATAGCCGATGAAATTCTGAATCCAACAGTGAAAAAAATTTTGAAATATCTCTGATGATACATGAGATATCGTCTAAGGAATAAATTCCCAGTGGTAGTTCAAGACACGTAGGTTTATGGCATTAACTAAAAGAATTAAAAATTTCGTAGCTGCTCTCGATGTATGGCATGTCGCCCCATCTTGCTGGAACCGTACAGTTATCGAGGTTGATACGTAGTCTTCTCAGTTGTGGCAGAAAAAACTCACGCTGCATTGCTTGGTAACGATCTCTGTTGACAGTGTCAATTTATCAAAAATTATCAATTACAAAACATGTTTCGCCTAAAAAGCCACCATCAGTTGTATATGCTACAAAAAAGTTTATATGATAAATGAATAAATTATAGAAGAAGAAAACTTGCAATAGTTAAATATACTTGTTTTAAAAATTGTTTCAAAATGTTTCACACAAAGTATCCAAATTTAAAATGAATTATTACAATCGATATTTTATTTCAATTTTTATTTTAATTTTTTAAACTCATTCGCATGAAACTGAATTCAAACAAGGTAGATTGTTCTTGTGAAATGATATTTATATAGAAATTCTTGTTTTAAATTTTAAGATAAGTAAAAATAGGCACGAAATTTAAATTCAGTTCATCATTTAACAGATTATTATTATTTTGTTGTTTATATATTTCATATGTTTCAAACAGTGTTAATTTTAAACCCTTCTTTTCTTTATGTAATATTTGAATATTATTATCATTACAGCTAGAATGATCGTTTTCTATAAGATATTGGTAGAATTTAGAACTATGCATCTTTTTATGTTCTTTAATGCGTGTTTTAATACAACGACCTGATTCACCGATATAAAAACAATTACAATGATCACATGTTATCTAATAAACTCCAGAATTATCAAGTTCATTATTTTTATCAATATTATTAGCAAATAAATTATAAATAGTATGTTTAGTTTTAAAAGATATTGTTAAATCGAATTTATATAATCATGACGATAATGAACTAGAAGAATTATTGTAACTGAATGATTTAAATTTTGATATTTTACTGTTCTGTGTATGAAAATGTAGTGGATCATTTTTTATTTTAACTTAATTGTAAAGTTTCCAAAATGCGGAATCTGGAAAATCATTAATTTGACTAAGGTAACGGATGATATTTAGTTCTTTTTTGAAATTTGTTTGTTTGTTTTAGTTAAGGCTCCCCTAACGTGTTCAAATAACCAAGTATTGGAGCGTCAACTCATCTATCCGAATGTTGAGTTTTATTAAATAGGCAACCCATAATGTCCAAAAATTCATCCCCACCAAAGAGGGGAAGGTCGGAAAACGTATAGAGAAATAGAACGAAAGAGAATGAAAGAAAAAAGAGACAGAGAAAAAACAAGTGTCCAAAAGGGACAACGAAAGCGAAAGGGAATTTTTATGATTTTATTACCTACAAGTTCCAGTAGTATTTGTTTGCTGAAAAAAGATATTTTTAAAATCGTACAACATAATCCCAAATTTTCCTTACGTATGTAGTATGTTGTTATTCAGGACTTTCTAAAAACCTTGTATGCTTTAGATTTCGTTTAGACTCTTATCATTTAATTTACGTAAAAATGAATTTCATGCAGAATTACAGAACAATTGTATGGACCATACCATACAATTGCAAAATAGTTTTACTATTTTTTGACTTCTTTATGATATTGCAACTATTATTTTCTTTCTCATTTGCTTTTTGCATTACATAAATTTTCAATTGGGATTTCTTAAAATTTTTATTTCGTAACGGTAAATAGTGGGAATTCCATGTAAAATTACGTGTTTTACAAAAGATGCGCCTTTCTCCACATCTGGAAACTATTATAAATTATCCTATTTCTATGGTTAATAATTTCTGTGGGCAGGTTCTTTTTTCGAATTCTATCGTGAAATAATTTGACTTTGATTTCAAATTATCTGTTATATATAGTAGCTATGAGTTCTTGATTCCCTGAATAAACTCAAAATGAGGCACAAATACTAAAATTATTCACTAAAGAAAATGTTTTTATCAATTTACAGATGTTTGTAAACTTCAATTCATTTCCACAGAAATTCGCGTCTATAGATATTACAATATATCTAAACACGTTAGACTACCACATAAGAGAAAATGAAATGAATATGTACAATCAAACACCTAGTCAAAATCCAAAACTTTAGATTACTATAAATTTTCTATCTATAATGAGTTGTTATTCAAATACAGAACTTGATATCTGCAGTTTTTTCTTTCAATATAATGTTTACGTAAAAAACAATAATTTGGCATAATTCAAAATTTTGTTATTTTGCATATATATTTGAAAAAGAAACTGTTTGGTTGTTGTAATATACGGTACATTTATTATGTACGATTATATAGCTATGTGCATTCTTTGGTATATCTAGCAAAATGTTTATGTGGAGGTTGTAATATAAAATTTATATTTGCCCCGCCAAAATAATTAATTGTTGTAAGCATAAGGCAAGTTAGACGGAATGGACAAATATTGAAAAAAACAAAAATAGTAGCTTCACCAAAGAAATGTTTTAAAATTTTGTATGTCTCAATAAAAGGGAAAGTAATGATTCAGGCACCAGAGGATCGAATTCTGTTACAAATTTGTAATCTTATATCTCTATTTCATTTATATGTGTCTTCGTCTTATTCTGAATAATAACTATAAAGGACATACATCCCCTGTAGAATATTTTTCAAAGTGCTAATCGGTTTAGTCTAAACTGTTTAAAATTAAATGAATGGATGAATAAATGTAGTAATTAATTATTCAATGAGGTTATATGTATATGTATATAGAAACAATTTTTAAATCCAAACAAATTCTATTTCCTTTTTTTATCAATGAAATTATTGGCTTATTATAATTAAGAACCAATGTTTGATAAAATAAAATAAAAAAGTTTTTAATTTCCAGCACTGAGTTCAATTTTGGGAAAACAGTTTAGTGAACTCAGTGTTGCCAAGCTCACTGATACCTACAAATTTGTGAAATTGTATAAGAAAAAAATTGAAAATATCTGCTCAACAATTCAAATAAAAGCTTCATTTCCATTTTTTTATTTTATTATAACATTAATTGCTAATTTGTTGTAAGATTTTCATATTCTAAAATAAATATCATGAAATACTCGGTAAACAATTTTAGAAATTATGTACAACTTGGCAATACTACAGAAGTGTATTCCCCTACATTTCTTCAAACGCCGATTGGTCCCTCTATCTTCTACCTCCATCTCACCCTCACGGAATGGCGCTAATTTTACGGCAAATTTCCTTCCAATAGTTGCTGTTTTTATTTTCTTTAAATTGCAATTGTGGGAAAACGATAGGACTAATCAAAAAACTAGATATTAATTGCCCCTTCTATTTATCTCCTCTTTAAAATAATGTAAAATATATTTTAAAAAAAAATTAATTTAGAAGCGTAATCCCGGAAATTGGTATTTCACAATTTTCCGCTTTTTTCAAATTTGATGGAAAATTTTGAAAAATAATAGGTTATTTTCCCTCGGTATAAATGTGCTCAACATTTTCAACTGGTGACCTTTTCTTCAAATTGAAAATTGTGACTGTAAAAGCAGAAATAAATTTACTCTTATTGAAAAATACAGCGTTAGGAGAGCCTTAATGATAATTTACATAATCTTTTTAAGAAATAATTAAATGAAGCGAACTTTGAGAATGACAATGATATGAGTCATATCTAATTAAACTACTACAGGAGGATGGTTTCTTGTGGACATCGAAATCGAAAGGATTTTGTTGTTTGATAATCTTAATATCAAGAAAATTTAATCTTCAGTAGATGGATCTGAGCGTGGTCGCTATTTCTCACTCGTACCATATATCATCGCGTCACACTGATTGTATACCTGTACATCACGCCTCCTTGACTTGTAAATAAGATTTTAAAATGGATACCGCTATTATATTTGTTAATTTATCCACCCAAATGCTGATTATATTTGCAGCTCTCACCAAATGATTCATATTTTGGTACCCACAGTTGCAGGGTTGGTTTGTTATAATCGATAACATATCATGAACTATTATTCGATCTTCGCATTTCCTTTTTTTTTGTTATCATATTCTGTAAATTTGAGAAACCTTGGTTCTTAAAATCGATTGTCAATTACAGTAATATTTTACTCTCTTTCAAATGCCGACTTCGTTGTTTCTCGATGGGGTAGGATTACTTATCAGTCTCTTTATAAACAAAAGTCCTCAAATTTAAACACATTGCAGACAAAGTCTACGTGCTTTTTTAAAAAAATGAACAATTGAATTTCTATCATAATTATTAAAACAATTTTTATTTCCATTCAATCCTAAAACAGTTATTTTCAAAATTTATTATGAAGATAAACACATTTTGATCAGAAAAATCCTTCTACTAAAGATAGTAATCAAGTTTGATTAGGTAATAACAACTTTATACATACCACTTATTTCACTTAAAACTACCTATACATACGTATATTTAAAGATATATAGGGGGGTCCCAAGAGATAATTTTACCAAAATTTGAAGCTCGTAGCTCTTTGGAAATTGGTGAAAAACCGCTTTAATCGAAAAATTTTGCGATCTCTGCCAATCGAAAACATCCAACCAAACCAGCATCATGAAAAGATTCGAGCAAAATTATTTTTTCCATTTTTCCTCCCGAAATCCCGAAAAAACAGAAAAATTTAATTTTCAGACATCGATTATAAATGAAAAGTTCATTATCCACTATCAGCTGTTTACTACTTGTAAATCGAAAGGGCAACATTGTTTACTTCCCTTTCCATTCGTGATCGATGTCGGAAAACAAATTGTTGTGCTTTTCCGAAATTTCGTGAAGAAAAGTAAGAAAAAAGTATAGTCCACGGATTGGCATACCGCTGTAGATCATTTAATGTCAAATTTGCAAAGTAGATCGCAACATTTTCTGATTAAAACGCTTTTTCACCAATTTCCCAATGAGCTACGAGGTTCAAATTCTGGTAAAATGATCTCTAGGGACCCCTTATAAATCCTTAAAATATTTTCCAACTTGTTCGCCAAATAATGGGAGTTGCTATATAAACTATATACTTTTACGTGAAACAAGTGGTATCATCGATATGTTGCCTAATAAATTGCATTATTATATTAATTTGTCCGAAAAAGTCATATTTTCCAACCAACAATGTCGTTCTCAAAAACAGTACAGAGTGAGATACCGTCAAATTGTGTAGTACTAAGATTTTCTAGCAATAATTTTTAATATAAACAGTTGGAGACTATCACAATTGTCTATTTTCACAAGTAAGGAAACAAATGTGGATATCAGTATTTTATATCTAAGTGGACCCATGGCGATTTGCTAATGTTGAACTAAGAAAGAGCGATTTACAACAGAAACGAGATAATAAGAAAATGATTTGTTTTAATAGTCGTAAAATAAATCTTTGAAAGTGAATAGATTTAGCGAAGACAGTCGTCCTAATTAAACAAAACGATAATAACTGGAGAACGAACAATTAAAGAGTCTGCAAATTTTTACTATAATTTGAACATTCAATTTCAATTTTTTAAAAAATTTAAAATTTGATTTATAGAAAAATATTTCTCTCAATTTATCTTTTATTTTTAAATATTTTTACAATTTTTTTATTATTTCACAATTTCAATAATTATTTACATTTTTGATATGCTGAAACATATGTAATCATGTTACAATTTTTTTATTTGTTAGTACATGGGAATTGATTTTGAGTTTTTGTATTATTTTTATTAATTAAATCCCATATTTTGAGTAAAAAATGGATTCTTATTTTTCAAACATAATTTCTAACTGCTCTTGAGTTACAGTACTTGCAATCAGAATAAATTGTTCGAAACTTTCATCTGTTCTTTTATTTTCAAAATATTTGTGTATATTTTTCAAAAGATTTACACATATTTGAATATTTGTGTTTGACAATTGTAACATTTTACTTATAGAACTGATTTTTGTTAAGACATCATGCCAAATAATAATTGAACAAACAAATTTAAAATTATTTATTTTTAAAGCTAAAGCTCGTGCTATTTGTTTTGTATTGTAATGTCTTGAATGATCTTCAATAATATCTACTAAACTATCGTGAATTTCTCCTCTTTAATATCGCAATGGAGTAATTGCTTTTATTCTGCTCTCCCAGCGGGTAGTGCTGAGGGATTTCAGAGTAAAGTTGAATACATTTTTTTTTCGGAACATTCCATCTGTAAGGTGATGAAAAGAAATGTGTACAGCTCTTGAACAATATTAAAAAATTCAGCGGTTTCTAAAGTAGTATTTGCAGCATCGTTAACTACCAGGTTTAACGTATGAGCAGCGCATGAAATAAACAAAGTTCGAGGATTTATTTTCAAAATTTGCTGTTGTGGACCTATATTCTTACCCCGCATATTAGCTGTGTTTTCATAACCTTGTCCGCGCATATTGTTGATATCGATATTCAATTCTTTTAATTTATTAGAAGTAAAATCATACAAACCTTGCCCAGTGACGTCCAAAATAAAATAGAACACTAGGAAGTATTCACATATTTCAATTTTTTGATTATTTTTAAGTGAAACAAGCCGAATTATAAATGTAATTTGTTCGATATGACTAGAATCGGTAGTCGAATCTAAAATGATTGAATAATATTTTGATTGAAAGACTTGATTTTAATTTTTTGACAAACTTCTTTTGCTAAAAGAGAAATTAATTCATTCTGTAATTTATTCACTAAATAATGTGGAAAACATTTATTGGAAATTTTATTTATTTGAATATTTTTCAAATGGTCCCAAGGTAAGGGATCAAATTTAGCAAACGTTTCAACAGCTTTTAAAAAGTTTCCGTTGTTTGATTCAAATAATTTATTATTTGATCCACGAAATGCGAAACATTGACCAGCAAGATACACAATAATTTCAATAATACGTTCTAGTACGTTACACTAATATTGTGTTTTAGCTTCAAGAATACGCTGTTCTTGATGATCAATTTTTTGGCATGTTTTAAGTCTTTTTTCCAAGTCTATCCATTTCCTTGAATTTTCTAAATGATCCGAGTAATGTTACTGAATATGTAAAAGAAATACGAATATCCGGCGGCAAAGTGCCGACGGGTCAAAATTTATAATAATAATATTGTTAAATCATCATTTTTTACATTTTCATAATTGTATAAAATAAAGTCACTCTATGACTAGAACCAAAAGCAAACGGTTGTTTTTTTCACCAAATAAATAATTTTTTAAAATAAATTCCAAAAAATAAGAAACATAAGTGGCGCAGTCGGTAGGATTGTCAAAACAAATTGACTCCAAATAATTTTCGATTTGGCAATTTGGTGCATTTTAATGCTTTAATCAACAACGAATAATTTACTTAAATAAAAGTGTTGGACCTTCTTGAAGAAAGTGACTTCCAAACAACAAAAGTGTTGGGCCTTTCGAGTAAAGTGACTTCCAATCGACAAAAGTGTTGGACATTTTCGAAAAGAAGTGACTTCCACGCAACAACAAAAAATCCAGTGTGCAACTGAATAATTTGGGGATGACACCGTATCATTGGTGAGTCATAGATGTCAGATTCTGATACTTCAGATTTAGAAAAATCAGATTCAATTGCAATCGATTCTTGCCTAAAAATAAATTGTAATTCAATTCCAAAACAAATAAGCGAATTAAGTTATTTAATCGGAAACTTGAATATTTCGGAAAACACATACAGTGATAATAATTTAGAAAATTGTATAGAAAAACCCGAAATTTCAACTAATCCAAATTCCAATAACACAATCATGACCGTTCCAGCTTTCAAACTTGAATACTTAAGTATTATACCCGAATTCACAGGTAATCCGAGTATATTGTCCGAATTTATAAGTTGTAGTGAAAAGTTAATAACTACTTTTTACAATAATCAAAATGCAGATGATTTTTAGAACGTTTTATTAATTAAATCAATTAGAAATAAAATCAAAGGCGAAGCAGCCAATAATTTAGCGTCCTATGAAATCAAAACTTGGGATGATTTGAAAAAATCTTTACTGGCAACATATGCTGACAAGAGAGACCATCAAACTCTTGTTATAGAACTTTGTTCTATGAAGCAAAACAGTCTTAAACCACTAGAATTTTTCGCGAAAATTCAAGAGAATCTAAACCTACAGGTGGGCTATATTAGCACACATTCTAATGATGAAAATGAAAAAACACATTTAATTAGATTTTCACAGGATTTAGCTTTATGCGTTTTGTTAAAAAACCTTAATAATCCTTTAGGAGATTACGTAAGTACAAGAAATCCGAGTTCACTTTCAGAAGCGTTAAATATGTTGACTAATGACTTCAATATTTATGAAATGGGGAATAAACAAAAACCAAATATACCACAAAATAAAATAAACCACCGCCAAATTCCTATTCAGCCAATAAGATTTCAGGTACCACAACCTCAACAATATCCGAAAACCCAACAAAATACAAAGGTTACAAATGTATTCAAACCCAACAAAAATTTTGTGCCTAGTAAACCCGTACCAATGAGTATTTCCACGAGAAATACGGCGCAACAATCGAATCAAAATTCCCCATATCGCCCTAATTATCAACCTCAAAAAAATTGGATATCGGAAGAACTATACAATAACGAAGATGAATCTGATCAATCGTTAGACAACCAATACGAAAATGACGATTATTCCGAAATTATAGAAGAAAATTTTTTAGAACAAACGGCCTCGGAAATTACGGAATAACTGAACTTCTAAATATCAATCATAGTCCGTCTCAATTACCATTTATCGAAATACCTTTCAAAAATTTTGTCCTAAAATGTTTGATCGATACTGGTTCTACGAAATCTTTCATTAATCCTCAAATAACCAAACAATATTTCTCTAAATATGTAAAACGGGATCCTTATGTAATTTCTACAGCCCATGGTACTACTAAAGAAGAATATAGCATTTCGATTAACTGCCCAAAAAATTTTAAATCTAAAGAGAATATAATTAAATTTCACTTATTTGAATTTCACAAATACTTTGATTGTTTGTTAGGTATAAACAATTTAAAACTACTAAAAGCTAATATTGGTTTAACTTCTGGCTATTTAGTACTACCGAACACGAAAATTGAAATCAAATTTAAAAATCTATCTGATTATAACAGTCATATTCTATCTACACCCCAGTCAGAACAGAAAATTAAAATCAAAATTTCAAATATTGAGAACGGAATAGCGATACTACCGCGTCAGAATTACAAAAATTTAGAAATACCCGAATGTCTGGTTAAAGTTGAAAATCATTTTGCTTATACATCGCTAATAAACCCCACAGATGAATCGATTTCTGTTGATTTATCACAACCTTTTACCGTTATTCCATCAACGCACTTCGAAATCCCTAATTTGAATTGTTTGACTTCCTCCAAACCGTTCCTCGACCTATCAAAAATTAGATTACATCATTGTAATCAAGATGAAAAAGCGAAACTATCCAAATTAATTCGTTCATATTCCAACATATTTTATACCGAAGGTACACCTCTAACGTTCACTAACGCGATTAAACATAATATAAACCTAAAAGATAACACACCTATATACACAAAAACTAATCGATATCCCTACGTACACAAAGAAGAAGTACAGAGACAGGTGAACAAAATGTTAAAACAAGGAGTTATTCGACCATCTCAGTCACCCTGGTCATCACCAATTTGGGTGGTACCGAAAAAGTTAGATGCATCCGACAAACAAAAGTGGCGAATAGTGATTGACTATCGGAAATTGAACGAAAAAACGATTGATGACAAATATCCTCTTCCTAACATTACAGATATTCTCGATAAACTTAGTCGTAGTCAGTATTTTACGACATTAGACTTGGCCTCTGGTTTCCACCAAATTGAGGTTAACCCAAAAGACGTACCCAAAACTGCTTTCACAGTCGAAAATGGGCATTACGAGTTTGTTCGAATGCCCTTTGGCCTAAAAAACGCCCCATCCACGTTCCAACGGGTAATGGACAACGTATTAAGAGGTATTCAAGGGGAATCGTGTATCGTGTACCTCGATGATATAATCATTTTTTCGACTTCCCTACAAGAACATATAGAAAAACTATCCGCGGTTTTTGATCGATTACGAAAGTTTAATTTCAAGATACAATTAGGTAAGAGCGAATTCTTGCGGAAAGAGGTCAATTACTTGGATCATGTGATAACGCCCGAGGGTATTAAACCAAACCCGGACAAACTAAAAGCTATCACTGAATACCCTATACCGAAAACACAAAAACAGCTGAAAGGTTTTCTTGGACTTTTGGGATACTATCGAAAATTTATTAAGAACTTTGCCAATATAACAAAACCTCTAACAAAACAACTAAAGAAAAACAACGAAATAAATCCCCACGAACCAGAATATCGAGAATGTTTCGAATTGTGTAAAACATTGTTAACAAACGACCCTATATTACAATATCCAAATTTTGAAGAACCCTTCGTCCTAACAACTGACGCAAGCAATTACGCATTCGGTGCTGTTCTATCCCAAGGGCCAATCGGTTCTGATTTACCAATCGCTAATGCTTCCCGTACACTAAATGATCATGAAATAAACTATTCAACTATAGAAAAAGAACTACTAGCCATAATATGGGCAACAAAGTATTTTCGACCATACTTGTATGGACAAAAATTTAAAATAGTCACTGACCATAAACCCCTACAATGGCTGTTCTCATTAAAAGAGCCCAACTCGAAACTTATACGTTGGAGACTCCGGCTAGAAGAATTTGATTACGAAATTTGTTATAAAAAAGGAAAATTAAATAGTAACGCGGATGCATTGTCGCGACCACCAATTCTTGCAAATTTAAATGTAACGACAGACCAACCTATTTTTAAATACATTGATCAGTTTAATAAAGAGATGTCCAATAATAATCAGGACCAAGAAGATGTAAATTCGATAATAGTAGAAACACCGGATCTATCCGACCTAAACTTGAATAATGATGATAATACCACAATTCATACGAGTGCAGAAAATCCAATATGCCTAATTCCAGTATCTGAAGACCCACTAAATTATGCAAAAAATCAAATTGAATTCATTTCGGTAAAATCCAATGCACTGGAACCACACGTCAAACACTTAGCCGATAACTCGAAGCAACGAATTATTGTCCAAATTTCGGAAAATAATTCCCACAATGATTTCGTAAATTTTATTAAAAACTACATTGCACCAAATATCACATATTCTTGTTATTTTGAAACAGAACAACTATATCATAATTGTAATTCGATACTACAACAAGATTTTAATAATTCTATCCGTTTCAAAAGATGTTTAAAAATCCTTGAGGATGTCGAATCAATAGATGACCGACAGTCTATCATAAAAAACTACCATGAAGGAAAATGCAACCATAGAGGCATAACGGAAACAATGCAAAAATTATCGACAAAATATTTTTGGCCTAACATGAAAAAATCCATCCAAAATTACATAAATAATTGTGACATATGTAAAATTGTCAAGTATGACCGGAAACCACTCAAATTAAAATTCAATATCACCCCTACACCCACTAAGCCCTTTGAAATAATTCATATCGATGTACTAAAGTATGAAAAGCATAAAATCTTAACAGTCATAGATGCATTCAGTAAATATGCTCAAGCATATTTAATTCCGAATACACTGGCTGTGGAAATAATGAAAAAATTACTTTTCTTCTACACACATCATTCAATACCAGAATTAATCGTTGCCGATAATGGTTCGGAATTCGATAATGGCTTAGTTACGGAATTCTTTAAACTACACAAAATTGAAGCTCATTTCTGTAGTCATCCTCATCACCCAAACAGTAATGGTTTAATAGAGCGATTCCACTCTACCTTCTTAGAACATCTCAATTTGATAAACAATCAAATAGAATTTAAAAGCGATTCGGTCGAAACGAAAATCTTGTACGCCCTAATCGCTTATAATAATTTTATACATACAACGACAAAAATGACACCTTTTAGTGTAATAAATTTCAATATGCGCGACCCTATAAATATCGATCTAGAACAAACAGTATTAAATAATTGTATCCAATCATATAAAGAAAAACTATCTATTCTTTATAAAGAAATAAATAGGAAACTATTAGAATACAAAGATAAAACAATTACTAAACTTAACGAAAACCGTGAAGAAGTCCCCGAATTACCGGAAGACGTTTTTGTAAAAAGCAATTTTAGATCGAAGAAAAGAAATCGTTATGAGAAAAAGAAAATTGTACAAACCAATCCGGAACGCAAAACATTCGAACCTGAAATCGATAAGTCAAAAACGGGCCGTAAATTCAATAAACTTCATATGGAAAATATAAAACGTCCTAATAAAAATCAATGCATTCCAGGTACTTCCTATTCTACTGGCTCACAACCACAGTCACCGCCCAAAGAAATGTGACCAACAACCCTGGTGTACTCCCGATCAATTTAGGCAACGCTAAATTTCAAACGTCCACCCACGTGTTCATACATTACTTTGACATATCATCATTACTAATAGAATATAAAAATTTAAAGAAACAATCGCAAGATTATAACAAAATTCTAAGTACTAACAATTTCTATATAAAAGATATAAATAACTATTTTGAAATCACCAATTATTATATAAGATTAATCGAAGAAAAACTCAATCAGTTACCTAATAAGGAACCGAATCGTAAGAAGCGAGGGCTCGTAGACGGATTAGGAACAATTATTAAACAATTAACAGGAAATCTCGATGCTAACGACGGCCAAGAGATACAAAATTCTTTAGAAATCGTAAAGAAAAATCAATACAATCTAGCCCATCAAATTAATAATCAATATTCAATAAATAATGAAATAATTAATAAATTTAATAAAACAATTGAAGACATAAAGTATAACGAAAATGCCATGTGGGAAAGAATAAAACAATTAGGAACAATAATTAATACAACTCCTACACTTGGAGAGATTTTATACGCAACAGATATTTTAAATCAATTAATCGAATTCTTCAATATCATCCTAAATATTTTACAAGACATTGAGAATTCAATAACGTTCTGCCAATCAAAAATCATGCATTCAAGCATAATTACTAACGAGGAACTGTTACTCGAATTACAAAAAATATCAAAATTTTACCCTTATCAATTACCCTTTAAAATATCTCCACAATACATAAAAAATTATAAAATGTTACTAAAACCATCCTGCTTCTTTAAACAAACCGAAATAATTTATACCCTCTCCATTCCACTATACAACAATAAAATCTATAAATTATTCTATTTTCTTCCAATAGCAAGCAGAAATTATCAAGTTATTATCACTAATGCTAAATATATTCTTGAATCTGAATCCGACAACGAAATTATCGCGTTAACTGACATCTGTGATGAAATCAATAAACAATATTTGTGTTCCCGAAAAAATCAAATTTACTACAATACAAAATGTGAACATAACATTCTAATCAACAACAATTTCCTAAAATGTTCTCATTTCCAATTATTACCACAACCAATACTAGAGTTCATACCAGAAATTAATCAATATTTGGTTGTACTACAAGAGAAAACAAAATTTAAATCCAACTGCCAAGAAGTTTGGTCAACAGAAGAAATTCATGGTATTTTACTAATCAACAATAACCCACAGTGTGAATATTTTATCAATAATCGAAAATTATTGTTCACCGACAACACGTCTGGTCAACCTCTTTTATTGGAAAATTTTGAAATACAAACACACAATCTATCGACCACAACATTGCCAGAATTACATTTAAAAGATATCCATTTGGGCAGATTGAAACACTACCAACAACCTGTTCAATTAATTCAAGATAATGGAAATCCAAACTATTGGCATCTATCCGGAACAGTTGTATTGTATTGCATCCTGGTTGTAACATTGTCGGTTACATTTTTTAAATATTGTTGGAAAAAGAAGTCAGCACTTGAGCAATCTTCAATGGTTCACCCGCCGGTTAATCCTGCTGATGTCAACATCTAATCTCATCGGAACCTCGATCTTACAGGGGGAGAAGTAATGTTACTGAATATGTAAAAGAAATACGAATATCCGGCGGCAAAGTGCCGACGGGTCAAAATTTATAATAATAATAACAATGTTAAATCATCATTTTTTACATTTTCATAATTGTATAAAATAAAGTCAGTCTATGACTAGAACCAAAAGCAAACGGTTGTTTTTTTCACCAAATAAATAATTTTTTAAAATAAATTCCAAAAAATAAGAAACATAAGTTCCGCAGCTCGCTCATGTCTTGAAAGATTGCTCGAAATATGTTTCCAATCAGAAAACCCCCCACTAGTCAAATAAGTATTTTTTGTTCCAAAAATTTTGCAATAAAAACAAAACACAGAATTAACTTTAATAGAATAAATAAGCCACGTTCTCGGTACTCTTTCACCATTTACAAGTGCTCACTTATGATAATGCACACTAAATCTTCCTTTTTCATTGGAAGGAAAAGATATATCCCTAATTTGTACAGGACCTTTTTTTATTAAAATTTCTATTAACGAATTATTTAAAATAGACGGTCATAAAGCAGGATCTTCTAAATGAATATTTTCTGCACTTACGAATGAGCGTATATCATGTCCTTTTTCTGATTTTGACGGTGAAAGTGTTTCTGTTTCCTATTCAATAAATGTGAATATCGCTCGTTTTTCTACTCCTGTTGGTGAAAGAGTTTCCTGAAATGTAGATACCGATGATTGTGGTAGATTGATGATGGACGTATTTCGGTTTCACCAGATAATTTTAAAAATTTCTCGATTGACCCGTATAATTGTTCTTGTTGTTTTTTTTTAACAAGTTTTCTTTTTCTATATTCCGCCCCAGATAATCTTTTAGTTTTTCGTTGTGACATTTATGAAAAAAAGGAAATAAAAAAAAGAATAAAACGAGGAAAATACATACTTATGACAAAACTCTCTCATTGAGATATAATCAATTCATATTCCCCCATATTAAAATACTTAAATATCAGTAATAGTGTACTATACCTATATGTATTCTTATTACAGATATTGTAAGTTCATTGTTAATATTGATATTTATTAACATTAATATTAATAGTTATTAGCAGAATTTTTTACATTACTTAATTGACATTATATAAACAAATTAATACAAATTTTTCTTAACTTACCTTTCTATTATAAAATAAAAAATCAACTATGGTTTAACACTTAGCCGACCAAATAGGACTTTTGTCTCATTCGACCGAACGCCGTTGCAGGACCGCTTCGGGAGATCCCCCTCCACTTTAACGCGAGCTGATGTCCAATCGATCGGGGAGATCTATCCCTTTGATTTCAAGGCTGTTTTTCTTATCATAAATATAACTGACCATTTAAATAATTCTCCAATTTCGCTTATTTCAAACTGTCAGTATCGAGAAAGTGTGCGGTGGTTGGTTGGTTGGTCACTCATTGGAAAATTGGTGAAAAACCGCATTAATCGGAAAATGTTGCAATCGACCTCATTGTAAATTTGACATTAAATGATCTACAGTGATATGACAATCCGTGGAAAATCGGTTTCTTTTTCGTTTTTCTTCGCAAAATCCAGGAAAAACGGGAAAATTCGCTTTCCGAGATCGATCATGAATGAGTGAATAATCATTTACTACATCAGTTGTTTACTACTATTTTACCCTTGAATAACGAAAGAGTCTTTTTATCGCTTGTGTTTATTTATTTTTTCAACTGCTTGACACTCAATACGTTTGATAACCGACTTTTATTGTTTATGCATAAAATCCAATAAATGGAACTGGGAAAAAATGAAAGACGCCGATCATCTTTGAAATGAGGCAGAAAAGTATCAAGTAATTCAAAAAACAAACAAACACAAGTGATAAACAATCTAACACTATTTAATAGTAAAATAGTAGTAAACAACTGATAGTGGCTAATGAACTTTTCATTCATGATCGATCTTGGAAAACCAATTTTTAAGTTTTTCCAGGATTTTCCGATTAAAGCGGGTTTTCACCAATTTCGGAATGAGTAACGGGACTCAAATTTTGGTAAAATGTTGCCTAGGGATTACTCTACAAATCCTCAAAATATTTTTCAAATCGCCCGGCAATTAATAGGGGCTGCCATAAGAACTAGGAATATTTGGTGGAACCACCCGGTATAAACCACTAAAAAAAACTAAAACCCAAGTGCACCTAATCAATATATTTTCATTGTCTCTGTTAGTTCTCGAATCTTGAAAAATATACAAGATAATTTCACATTGAATTTTGACAATTTTTTTTATGAAAAATATTTACGTACCGACGTTATTTTTAAAAAAAACTTAAAGAAAAACAGTAAAATTGCCATCAAAATGGCCGCCCTTATAAGCGGCCGCCTGCGTGATAGACACGCTTTATAGGAACAGCCCCGCCAAGATAAGAAATAAAACATTTCGCCGACTTAACATAAACAAAGCGTCTCATTTCTTTCGTATTTTTCTGCGAAGTCTCGACATATTTTGATATATCTTTTTCTAAATTATTGAAAAAATGTATTTAACAGTAAAAGTTTTATCTTAATAAATTGTTTAGATGCCTGCATTAATTTACTTGTCTTATTGCATGTTAATTATGGGAATAATTTTATGTTTAATAAGTTTAAATTGAAAAATTATTTAGTAGAATTACTATTTCAGACTATAATTTGTAAATAATAATGATTTTTTGTCTACGATAGTTTATAACATACATGAAGTAATTTAATATGAATTATAGAACAAAGATGCCAATGGTAGGTTGAGCGCGTTGAGATACTTATGACGAATCTGTAGATCTTAACACTAATTATGTACCCATGTATACCGTGTTTTTCACTGACAACTATATAGTTTATATGGCAACCCCCATTATTTGCCAAGGGAGTTGAAAAATATTTTGAGGATTTTTAGGAGGGCCCTAGAGATCATTTTACCAAACTTTGAAGCTCGTAGCTCTTTGGGAAGTTGGTAAAAAGCTGCTTAAATCGGAAAATTTCGCGATCTCCGACAATCAAAAACCTATTCCAAACAAACCAGCATCATGAAAAGATTCGAGCAAAACAGTTTTTTTCATTTTTCTTGGCGAAATTCCGGAAAAACAGAAAAATTTGTTTCCCGAGATCGATTATGAATGAAAAGTTCATTGACCACTAACAGCTGTTTACAAATTGTAAATCGAAGGGGGAACATTGTTTACAATATCTCGGTGTGTTTTTTCTAAGAAAAAATCCTTGACATTGATATCATAACAACTGGAGTGTACGTGACTTTTTTTGTTTACGAATTTAATGGCAACAGGAAAACACCGATAATTGTTAAAATTAAGAAAATTAAAGGCCGGTACAGACACAACGCCTAATTGGACGATTTATCGTATCAAGTAAACTGGGATGTGTGGACCGTAAAACGTTTAAACAAAACGTACGTTTTACGGTCCACACATTCCAGTTTACTTGATTCATTTTGTCTAATTCTATAAATCGTCCAATTAGTCGTTGTGTCTGTACCGGCCATAATATTAAAAGTAATGGAAGTGATAATAACAATTGATCATCAGCGAAGATTTTCTGTCAATGTATGGGGTGGTACTGTGGGACAGCATGTCGTAGGCCCCTTGTTTCTTCCTGAGCGGCTCACAGGTGCAACATATCTGCATTTGTTGCAACATGAACTGCAAAAATTGATGAACAACCTGCCGCGCAACGTCCAGGAAAATTTAATTTTCATACACGACGGGGCTCCACAACATTTTTCTCGGGCTGTCTGCCAGTATCTCAATTATGCATTTCCCGGGCGATGGATTGGGCGAGGAGGACCAATTGGCTGGCCTGCACGTTCCCCAGACTTGACGCCGTTTGATTTCTTCTTGTGGGGGTATGTCAAATCACGCGGATACCAAACGGAGCCGCACACAGTGGATGAACTTAAAGCCCAGATTGAAGCTACTTTTGCGTCGATAGATACATCTATGCTGTTGCAAGTTAATGAAACGTTGCATCGCCGATTACATCGCTGTATTGAAGTCAGAGGACGCCTCTTTGAACACGAATTATGTAAGTAATGTTAATCGCATCTAATACAAAAACGGCCGGATTCCCAGTTACAGGACGTCTTCGTACTCGCGGTAATGGACGTACATTTTCCGTATCATCGAAAAGTTGAACAATCTGACATACTATTTTGATGCTCATTTGGTTGGTTGGAAACACTGATTGAACCGTTGCACTGTAAGGGTGAAGTTCCTGCTTTTAGACATTTGATTCACGCTTTATTGTAGTTTTTCTTATTTTATTTCGTTTTTTGTCATTATTATTATTATTATTATTATTATTATTATTATTATTATTATTATTATTATTATTATTATTATTATTATTATTATTATTGTTATTATTATTATTATTCATATTATTATTTTATTTATCAGTACCATTGGTTTTATTATTAATTTTCTTAATTAATTGTAACAATTAGCGGTGTTTTAGTTCTCTCCCTGTTGCCATTAAATACGTAAACAAAAAAAGTCACGTACACTCCAGTTGTTATGATATCAATGTCAAGGATTTTTTTTTAGAAAAAACACACCGAGATAATGTAAACAATGTTCCCCCTTCGATTTACAATTTGTAACCAGCTGATAGAGGTCAATGAACTTTTCATTCATAATTTAGCTTAGGATTTTTTATACCATACGGTAGCTCTGACGTCATCGCTCCGAACTCCAATATATGTGTGCGATCTGCAGTTGGAAACCCGATCTCTCTGTAGAATTATATGTTTATTTGTTGTGCTTGTAGTACTCCAATCATTGAACGTAGTTAATAAAGTAAGAAAGCGACGTCGGGTACAATAAACAAGGGGACCATTGTGGTGGATATTTACTCGTTTTAGTCTACCGTTCCATAAGCGCAGCAAGTAGGTTTAAATACGATATGTATGTGAATGGACAAATTCAAATCAATGTTTTCTTTTAAATTTTTTAAGACATCAAAATAATAATACAGATTATTCAAAAAATTAGAAAATTATCGAAATATTAACTACATTAAAAAAAATTTGAATATTTGAAAATAAAATTATAATTGTTAATATTTAATTTGTAAAAGATTAAAAGCAAAGACCAAGGTTATTTCTGTACATATGTATGTGTTTATATGTGCAAAATATATAATGAGACCACAGGGAGGCGGACATACCCTCAGGAGGGTAGGTGAAAATTAATGGCATACATTTTAGAAAATAAGCAACTACAAAATGGTTAGTCGAGTTATTCTATTCAAATGAAACAATAAACAAAAATAGTATCATGCATTAGAAATGTCAGTATTGATGATTGAATATTTCTCTAAATTAGAAGAAGAAAATCTCAATCTCTGGTCAGATACAAATGATTTAAAAAAATTACTTGTATTAATTTTTTGTGTTACTTTTATCGTCGAAGTGTCTATCTAAACAATTAATATTTTATTGTTAAAATAGTTTGTTTCCATTATACAAGGTAAATTTTATCCTTGATTATGATAAAACTCCAACGTTTATGAACTCAATTAATATTTAACTTTAATTCAATTAATGTGCAATATTTGATATTTCTTACTTGAGTTACATTTTTCTTCTTTGGAATTTAATTTTTAAATATTGCAAAACATCAAGTATGGCCATACTGAAGTAACTATATTCCATACATATAGTTATCATTGCGATTACAGTAAGATTCGATAGTCACGAACGTCCATGGCGTGAACTAAAGGTAGTTACAGAATCCTAAGCTTATTCATAATCGATCTCCGGAATTTCGCGAAGAAAAATGAAAAAAACTGTTTTGCTCGAATCTTTTCATGATGCTGGTTTGTTTAGGATAGGTTTTCGATTGGCAGAGATCGCGAAATTTTCCGATTTAAGCGGCTTTTTACCAATTTCTCAAAGAGCTACGAGCTTCAAATTTTGGTAAAATGCTCTCTAGGGACCCTCCTAAAAATCCTCAAAATATTTTTCAAATCCCTTGGCAAATAATGGGGGTTGCTATATAAACTATATAGTCGTCAGTGAAAATCACGGTATTTTCACAAATTTTTTCGAATTATCATTTCTGGTAGAATTAAAACGAAGACATATTCAATATTGAACTTATAAAGAATTCCCCATTGTTTATTATTTTAATTTTTCAAGTTGACTTATGAAATTCTAGCTAGCTTAAACATAGCAAAATATAAGATAATAAATACAAAGTTACTTATGTCCTTCGATATTCTCTCTAAGCTTTCTATAATTTTCATCTTTTTATTTAGCTTATTGAGCCTCTGAAGGACAGATGGCGCTTAGAAAGAACTTACAAAATCGTGCACTTATAATCGAAGAGGCTACAATTCAATATAGCAAAAATTAGCCGGCATTTTCAAAATAAAACTTTATGATGCTCTTTTTAGCATAAATATTGACGTTGACGCCATATAATTTGGTTCTTATCAATGTTTAGTGCCCATTCTACGTCCTAAATTTGGTTTCAAGCGTATAGTACTGTGAATACGCAAATTCGTAATTTCGGCCTTATTGCCAAACCTACTCGTTCAGAGTCAATCAAAAAAAAATGGAGAAGCTGTACAAAACCTCTTTAGACGTGTTACAAAAGCCAAAAAAATTTCTGTCGGGTAGTTTTTGAAATAAAAAATAAAAACCTGTAAAAACCTTGTTTTTTGAGGTTTTTTCGCTTTTTTTCAAAAACCATTCTATAGATTTCTTTTACATTTTGCATAAACAATGCTTAGGGTGTTCCTAAACAATGGTAATTTTTTCAGAATTTTTGAATGAGTGCTTTCTATTTTCACGCAATATAGTTTAACCTTAAGCATGGATTTTTTTGATTTTGGAAGCATGTTTGATAAAGGCTTTTCATGATGCTTGTTTTGATCTCTTTCTAAGGTCTTTAACAAACTTATAAATCAAAAATGTGACACTAAACCTAAGGAAATCTTCACACAAATGAGAGCTATTTGCAGGACAAGAGAAAAATGGAGATTGGTCCACTTGACTATAAAAAAGAGCTTTGAAACTGTCTTTCAATCGATTTTCAAAAGCATTTTTCTCCTAAAACGCACATAACATCTCATTTGTACCGTTTACAAGAGAGATGAAGAGGCGTAAATCAACCGTCTCTGATTGTCATACTTTTTAGATGTTGTGAACTAATGAACCGGAGTCGCTTCTACAATTAAATCGCTTTTACAAGAAGCATGATCAGGCAATCATATTTTTTAAAATGTATCCATAAACATAAGCCAATGCGTCATTGTCCTCCAGGCTTACAATTTGTTCGAAAAATGTTTCCATTACGTCAATTGATTTAAATCCATCTACTGTATCTACGAACTGCTCAGTAGTCGTACTTATATCAATATCAGATTCTTGCAACACCGGTTCAATAAAAGACAATAAATAATGAAGCAATTCTTTGCCATCATTTTTACAATTACTTTGAATCTTATGAGGTATGGCCAATTTATTAATAACGCAACTTTTCAAAGCTGCTACAAATTGATGACAGGTTGGATTGATATTGGCGTAACCGTGTTGCCAAATGCAACAGAACAAATTTTCTACTGGATCTTGATTTCAAACACAGGAAGAGAAATATTCAAACCCCTTCTTTTAAACTCGATTCCAAATTGCCGAATCGTTACCATCCAACCCTTAAGAAGAGAAAATTAGTTGGTAACGTCTTTTTTATTAACGATTTTCCACCTTGCCATCTTTGGTAGCAGATCTTGCCAAAATTCCAAATGAGGCGAACTGCTACACAGAGCACATCGAAATTTTTTGCTTGGAAGCTTAGGAAAGAACGTTGAACTGTTCAATGATTCAAGAAATTGATCGATTAATTCAACAAATTTCGCAGTATATGTTGCTTTAGCATCCAAAATGCGAAGTGTTACATAGGTTTCGACTTCAGTGGCAACAGAATGACTTAATAGGTGGGCCGCATCGCAAACTTTTATTTTGTAATAGGAATCTCGGAAATTGAAATTTTCTTCTGTCAATTTATGGAAAGCTTTAAACGCTTTTTCTGATTGAGTTTAAAATAAGCTTCGATGTACTCCCATTTGGCAGGTTTTCCTGGAGCGAATTCAATTTCATTTTCGATCAAAGCATTTCGTGTATTTTTCAATAAATGCCCAGGATCAAATAAGCAATTGACTTCGTCACCCTCAATCATAAAATGTATCATTGATGGAGTGTCATCAATGGCTCTACATAATTGAATTAGTGCACCTCGGTTAGTTGCACCCTCATCGCAAACTGTGCCAAGAACGTTTAATCCGATTGACTTCAATTTTGATAAAGCGTAATTTGCATCAAGTGAACAGTCAAGATGGTTTCACTTGTGAAATAATATGCTACGGGTTGTTTCCATCTGCGACGAACACCTCGAGCCATTAGGACTAAAGCGTGATCCGCGTTCTTAAATGAACGACCCAAGTGCCCTAAATCTTCATATCCAACAATGATTTGTCTAGATTTGTCATAGTGAAGTTCACTACTTAATTTCGTCTCATCAAACAATAAACAACAAAAAAGATCTTGATGTGACCTTTCGGTCACTTGGGTTTTCGAACTTTGAAGCAAACTATTGTGAAGACCTGTTTCAAACGGAACTGAATTTAACAATCGCTTTAAAAGCCGTGGAGAAGGAAGTGAAAAAATATTCTTGCAAAAATCTATTATTATCTATGGCACACAGTTTTGATTTTTTATTTTCGAAAGTACGCTGCCACATAACCCCCACTTGGCAGAGAATTTAGCTACAAATTCAAAATTTTTCGAAATTTGACCTTTCTGCCGGATCAAGTCGTGCATTTTGGAACTGCTGTCGGTTCTGTAGGCATAGGAACAGATGTAGATGCAGGAATTGATGTAGGAGCAAGAACTAGGATAGTGGTTTCATCTTGTAAAATAAATAGAGATTTCACTCGATCAATAGAAAGTTTGACATTTTTGTTGTGAATTTTGAGTGTGACTGTCTTATTATCTCGCTTATTAACTTCATATGAACCAGCATATGGTGGTTGTAGTGCCTTTAGAATCGGTCCTTCTTTCAAAAAAACATACCTGCATTGCGAGAGCTCCTTGAAAACAAAAACGCCAGGTTGACAATATCTTGATGTAGGAATTGGTCGTAACCGTGACATAAATTCTTGTAAACTCAAAAGAAAACTGTTTGTGTAGTCGAGATTCTTGTTTTCAGAATTCGAAGAAAGTAGTTCAAAATGCAACCGAAGAGTTTCCCCAAACATCTTTTCAGCTGAACTAGCCTTGATATCTTCTTTAAAAACAGATCGGATACCCAGAAGCACCAGAGGCAAAGCTCGAACCCAGTCAATGTCGGAATGAGCCATTATTGAAACTTTCAAGTGACGATGTAAATATTCAACTAAATTGTTTGAAGCAGGATGCCAACTTGAAATAAGATTATGTCGTATTCCAAAACTTTTAACAAAATTTTTGAAAAGATAAGAAGTGAATTGAACTTCTTTAGCTGAAGTTATAGTTTGTGGAACGCCATATCGAGAGATCCAACAATCTAAAAGAACATGAGTCACAGTTTCTGCAGTTTTTTCTTGTAAAGGATAAACCTCGAGCCATCGATGATAGTCAAACAATATCGAAAAGAATATGCAGGTAAAAGTGGACCGATCAGATCGATATGGATATGAGAACATCTCTGTGTTCGAGTTTCAAAATTTCCCAGAGAAGCATGAACATGACGAAAAATGTTCGATCGTTGACAATCATTACAAGCACGAGCCCATTTTCGACAATCTTTGTTCATCGACAGCCACACGAATCGGTCGCTAATTAACTTGAGTGAAGCATTAGCACCAGGGTGCTAAGAGCTGTGAGATGAAAGGCCGAGGTTTTCCTATTGACGTATCGCAAAACACAGTAACAGATGATCCAGGAATAGGCACACGTTCGATGCGGAGAGAAGAGTTTTTGTGAATAATCTTCTTTAGTTCTTCCCCTTCTTTTTGAGATTCAATCAGTAACTCGTAATCGAATGGTGCAGAGACAGCTTCTATCCTAGAAAGTGTATCAGTGACGACATTATAGACACCTTTAAAGTGTTGAATATCCGTTGAAAATTCCACGATGAAAGTTAGTTGTCTGAGTTGTCTGTGTAAATCGTGAATGAATGTCCCTCCAAAAAAAAACCGAAAATGTTGACATAGACATAGACATAGACAGCGAGAAGTTCACGGTAGTAAGCAGGCCAAGAACTTTCTTTTGAAGACATTTTCTTCGAAAAGAATGCAAGTGGCTGCCAAACGTCATCAACAAGCTGCTGTAGACATGCTCCAACAGAATGCTTTGAGGCATCTGTGAACAGTCCAAGTGGTGCGCCGATACGAGGGTGTCCAAGAAGTGAAGCAGAAGAAATGCAATTTTTGCATTTTAAGAAAGCTTCTTCGAGTTCAGGTGTCCAGTGCATTGGTTAAGAACCTTTCAAAAGTGGACTGCTGATTGCGTTATGCAAAGAAGCTTCGTATTCAGAGGCGTGACGTATAAACTTGCAGTAAAAGTTCAATATTCCCAGGAAATGTCAAAGACCTTGCGCTGTTTTTGGCAGAGGATAGTCTTTGATTGCCTGCACCCGCTCTTCTGGGGCACGGATACTAGTAGCAGAAATAGTATAACCTATAAAAAAAACCCCAGAAACTCCAAAGGTGCATTTTTGTGTAGACTGATGACCAAACCATACTTCGAAAGTCGTTCAAAAATAACTCTGAGGTGACGTTCATGTTCTTCTTTAGAACGAGAGAAACGAGAATGTCGTCTATATAAGAGAAGTAAAAGTCTAAACCACGTAAAACTTCATCCATAAATCTTTGAAAAGTTTGCTCAGCGTTTCGAAGTTCAAGCGTCATAAATGGCAATTCGAAGAGACCAAATGATGTGATGAAGGCAGTCTTTTTAATATCTTCTTCAGCAACTAGAATTTGTTGATAAGCCTTGACAAGGTCGATTTTTGAAAACACTGTACAATGATCGATGAAATTGGTAGCGTCTTGGATGTAGCGAACAGGATAACGATCCGGAATCGTCCGAGCGTTTAACGCGCGAAAATCTCCACAAGGACGCCAAGTCGAGTCACTTTTCGGTACTAAATGTAAAGGTGAAGACCTGGAACTTTGGGAAGGACGAGTTGTACCAGTTTGCAGCATGTCTGCGAATTCTTTTCGAGTAATCTTCAATTTTTCAGGACTTAATCGGCGGACTTTACTTGTTCCAGATGGTCCAGGAATTGTTCGAATATGATGAACAGTTTCGTGTTTGATGTTTCGAAGTAAACCTGATGGACGAGTACTTTCACGAAATTCAGAGACTAGAGTAAAGTAGATTGAAGAGTCTTGAATAGTTTTGATACCACTCCGTGAAGAACGTTGAGATAAACCTTGAACTGGAAGTCCGGTGGAAATGTCGATTATACGTTTTGTACGACAATCTGGTAAAAGATAATAGTAGTATAAATATGTACCTTCCCGACCGGAAGTGCCGGTGGAGCAGGAAGTGACGTATATTGGTGGTTGCCTATAAGTTAGTGGTGTGTATAGGTCGTTGTCCAACTGCCAGGGGCGTGTATATATGGTTGCATGAGTCCCTAAATGTAAAAGTAAGTCTCGCCCCCTGCCTGTAGCCCTCTAAACTTGTCTCATTGTAACCCCCAAACATGGCGGGAAAATGCTACCAACCAAAATTTTCCACAGTGTTGCCTACTTTAATTTGAGAGATGAGATAGCGGGAAATTTGAAAAGTTGCTTACAACAAGCAAGATTAGCTTTGCTTGTATTGAAAAGTTGTTAACAACAAACAAGATTAACCTTGTTTGTTGTCGACAAGTTAACCTCAATTTTTGCTTGAAATGCGCATGCGTTGTAATGTTAGGAGCGGGAAATTTAATAAAATTTGAATTCATAGAATTTTTTTTTCTAATTCTTTATTTAAAATACTATATTACAATGAAGTTTAAAAAAATGCTTGCGAAAGTGTATCAGGCGATGTTGACTCTTCAACTTCTACGTTAAATTTGTATTGTAAAGTATTTTTGATTATGTTAAACTCTTCTTCATCATCGATTTTCATTTTCATATATTTCACAGAAAGATTACCAAATTTCCTTTGTAAAGTTGTTGTCTTGGGTGTATAGTTTAACGAAATTAGAATCTTATCATTATTAACTGTGATATCTTTCACCCCAAATCTTAAAAAAGACACCAATGAATCAAAAAATTAAAATAAAAAAAATAATAATAAAATAGAAATATGGAAAACTTGTTACTTACTGAAAAATCTGTTTTATTATAACATGCAACACTTTAATTGGTAAATTTTTTTATCTTCAGTAAACACCACAATTGTTGACGGTACACTTGCCTTAATAAGGATGTTATTTGTAACGTTTTATGGCACTTAATGATTGGGTCGTCACACTAGTCCTCCTTTTATACCAAACTAGCCTATCAGTCAGTTACAACGTGATAGCATTATCAGTTATCATTTCCCGAATTTTGTGGTTTTCGGTTTCCTGTTTTGATAAGAAGAAGATGATAAGGACGGAAGTTTGCGGTTTTCGGTTTCCTGTAAGAAAATGATAAGGACGGAAGTTTGCAGTTTCCGGTGATAAGAACTTTGTGATTTCCGGTTTTCTACTCATCAGAATCATATAAAAAGCCAGCTGCTTGTCGTAACGCACATAGTTCGCTGATAGTGTTTCATAGTGTCACACACGCACAAAAATGCCTAAAGCACAAGAAATTTGTAATACTTGTTTCAAATCGTCTTCGAAAAGAGACTCTTTAGTACGACATATAAAACGTGTTCATTCAACACCAGGTAAAAATTAATTATTACACCTGTTAATTAGCCTTCACAAATTATTGTTTTCAATTTTAGCATTTGAGAGACCTGAGCTTGTAAAGCAAAGGTGCAATTTGTGTTCAGCAGATATTCCTGCTGATAAATGGATTTGTCATTTACGTACATTGGAACATCGATTGAAAACAGCAGAATTGAATACATCAAAATTGAAGGTGGTTAAGAGTACCTTCCAAGGAAGAATTAAGACGTTAATTTTTGAAAATGAGGATCCTACAAATTTAGATGTTGAACATTTTTTTTAATCTTCCAAGGATGTCGTAATTCCAGAACTTCAACAGGAACTTATAAGACATAAATCAATTAAATTCAATCTAGAATTGTTCTTCGATTATGTGAAAATGGTGGAAGATATAGAAGAATATTCTGTAAAAAGTTCTAATTCAAAAATGATATCGGTTCAAAATCAAGACGAAATTGGATCGAATTATGACTTGGTGATTGAAAAACTTAAAACAAAAACAACTGAGTTCCAAGAAAGAGATAGTGGTTGGGCGTTGGCCGGAATTACACATTTAGAAATCAACATAAATAAATATCAACCAGTTAAAGGAGGGAGTCAGTACATCAGACTACCAGAAAAAATACAAAACAAGAACGCTTGTATCAACGTTGAAAACGATGATGAATTTTGCTTTAAATGGGCTTGAATTTTGGCCTTATATTCTGTTGATATTCATTCAGATTGCTCAAAGTCGTATAATGTTGAATTTATAACAGCATCAACTATAGTTTTAAAAAATGGAATAAAACTCAAATTTGGGAACATGGAATTTTCTCTTAAATCAAAAGATATCAGTAAATTTGAAGAATTAAACCTAAGGATAAGCGTTAATCTATTTGGTTTGGAAAACGATGAAATTGTTGGTCCACTATACTGCATAAAATCAGAGAAGAATGTACATATTAATTTATTATTAGTAGAAAAAGATGACGGGAGTCACTATGTGTGGATTATAAACATATCTAGATTGATAAGCAAACAGATAACGAAAAACCGTCGTCAAATTTTCATCTGTAATTTTTGTTAGATTCATTTTCATTCGGAGCAACAATTGATGGTACATAAAGGAGAGTGCAATCGGATTGTTACTGTTATGCCAACATCTGAGAACTATATAGTAGAATTCAAAAATTACGAAAGACAAATAGAAGTGCCCTTTGTCATTTATGCTGACTCTGAATGTATACTACAAAACATCGATACTTGCGCTCCAAATCCTAGTACATCGTCAACAACAAATATACAAGAGCACATTCCATGTGCTTTTTCTTATTTCATTAAATGTTCATTTGATGAAAATCAAAACAAATTGTACGTTTATGAAGGTGTCGATTGTGCCGACCATTTCGTTAAGTCATTGGTGAACGATATTCGACGTATTTATAAAGAGGTTTTGATGAATCCTAAGCCGATGGTGATGAATGATGACCAACAGAAATTTCATATGGAAACTAACATTTGTCACATTTGTAATCAGACAATAATGGATGATAAAGTGGCTGATCATTGTCACTTTACCGGTAAATACAGAGGACCAGCCCATCAAAAATGTAATCTACAATATCGTATACCAAAATTTGTTCCTATTCTATTCCACAATTTCTACGGCTATGACTGTCATTTGTTTGTGAAATCACTTGAAAAAGTAGAGGGTGATATTAATTTGATCCCTCTAAACAAGGAATTGTATGTATCGTTATCGAAAAGAATTCCAGTCAATGAAACCGACACAGTTGAATTGAGGTTTCTGGATTCCTTCTGATTCATGTCGTCGAGCTTGGATTGTCTGGCTCAAAATTTAGCACCGGAAGATTTCCATACAGTTAAAAGGGTGTTTATTAAGGAAGATTAATTTAAACCGATTATTAGAAAGGGTGTTTTCCCGTATGAATATTTAAATTCATGGAATCGATTAAATGAAACATCGTTACCACACAAAGAGAAATTTATTAGTCGACTTACAGATAAGTCATGTAGTGATGAAGATTATGCGCATGCTCAGCGTGTATGGCAACAATTCAGTTGTCGAAATCTTTCGGATTATATGAAATTATATTTAATCACCGATGTCTTGTTGTTAACAGACTTATTCGAGAATTTTAGAAAAGTTTCTCGAAAAATTTATAACCTGGACCCTTGTCACTACTACACTGCACCCGGTCTATCATGGGACGCTAAAGTACACTGGAATTAAGATCGAGCTTCTAACTGACTTCAATATGCACTCATTTGTAAGACGAGGTGGCATAACCCAGTGTTCTCATCGACATTCAATTGCTAGTAACAAGTATATAAATAATTATGATCGATCAAAACCAAGTACTTATTTAATGTACTTGGATGCTAACAATTTATATGGTTGGGCCATGTCACAACCACAACCCTATAGTGGTTTCCAATGGGTTGATGACATCGAATCGGTCGATATAATGAATATTCCAAAAGATTCAGAAATCGGTTACTTCTTTGAAATTGATTTGGAGTATCCTAAACATCTACACGACGAACATAATGATCTGCCGTTTTGTGCAGAGAATAAAACTACTGAAAATTCGAAATATTCTAAATTAATCACCGACTTAACCGATTAAACTAAATACATAATTCATCATAGAAATCTACAACAATGTTTGAAACATTGTTTGAAAATCAAGAAAATCCATCGTTGTTTACAATTCAAACAATCATGTTGGTTAAAGAAATATATCGACTTGAATACACATCAAAGAACCATTGCTAAAAATACATTAGAAAAGAATTTCTTCAAATTATTAGACAACGCTGTTTATGGAAAAACAATGGAGAATGTGGATAGAAGGAAAGTTGTTAAGATTGTTACAGAATGGGAAAGTCGAGGGAAGAGACAGGATGCACGTGTACTAATCGCAAAACCGCATTTCCATAGTGCAGCTCATTTCACGTCTAACATGGTGGCAATCCAGTTAAATCGAGTCAAGACCTGCTATAATAAACCAATTTATATTGGATTCACTGTATTAGAATTATCGAAATGGTTGATGTACAATTTTCATCAATACATGAGACCAAAATACAGTGATAAATTACTATTGAATTATATGGATACCGATTCGTTAATTTACACTATTGAAAATGATGACTTTTATAACGATATTAAAGAAGATATTGACAACTATTTTGACACTTCGGAGTACACAAAAGATAATGTGTATAATATTCCATTAAAAAATAAAAAAAATTGTCGGTCTAATGGAGGACGAAAACAACGGAAAAATAATGAAGGAATTTATAGGTTTGAGATCGAAGATGTACTCAATTGACGTGAATGATGGAAAATTAATTTAAAAAGCCAAGGGAGTGAAAAGGACCGTTGTTAATAATTTAGATTTGAGTGATTATCGTGAATGTTTATATAGAAAGAAATTCTTCTCAGGAACCATGGCAATTTTCAAATCCCACTTACATAATATTTATACCCAAAATTTAACCAAGGTAGCCCTTAGCCACTTCGATGATAAAAGGTATATTCGAAAAGATGGAGTGTCAACACTTACCAGGGGGCACTATCGTATAGAGAGAGAAGAAGAAATGAATGAAATAAAATAAACAATAAATATATTTATTATTTTTCGATTTTATTGAAAAAATAAAAAAAAAATTAGCAACTGAGATTCAATTATTTTCGACGTCAACACATTCACATTTCTCTTGCTCCTGCTCTTGTTATTGTTGTTGTCGCAAAATGTTCAATTCTTCACTATGCAATGACGTTAGAAGCTCCAGTGATCTGATTTTAGCCTCTTAAACTTCTATTTGTCTTTTTTGTTCGATTATATATTGTTGATCCATTAAATGTAAACTTATAAAGTCTTTTATTGACTGCTCCTGCTCAAAAAATTTATATGAAAGATAGCTTAAATATTTTTCCAAATACAAAAATTGCTAAAAAAATTAAAAATATAAATCAATCAATTAATCAATATAGGAAAAGGTTGAAAGAGTTATAAAAAAATATAAAACAATTTAAACTTACCTGACACATACATGCAGCTTCTTATTGGAATTCAGACATTTTTAGATGTTAAACTCTAACAATACTGAACAACTGAACTGTGAGGAGAATTTTTTTGATTTTTATATGGGAAAACGGACAGGATAACCACAGATAATTTTTACGTAAAAACACATGAGATATTTTGATGAGAAAAAGGAATAGATAGGTAAACCACAGATAAAAATTATCTGTGTTAAGAATAAGACAAAAAATTGATTTATAATTATCAGTTTAAAAAATAAATAAATTTATACTACAAATTCGTTACAAATATCCTAATTCATTAAAAATAGATAGTAAATCATTCAAATTATTGTACAATTGACAGGCAACACAATACATTTTGAATGCATGATTATGTTAGTTTTCTTCAAAATTAATTTCATGTTGTCTACAAATAATCAAGTTCCTTAAATCTTCATCGTTCTGATAGAAAGCAGGTAACTTTAACCAAATATTGGTGAGATGATATAAGTCCATTTTCAATAGATTAACTTTAACTAAATTTCTAATGCAGGATACTGCATTTTCTGAATCAACAGCATTCTGTAAAATTACTGCTCTTTGTGACATAGTAATCTAAATCACTATCACTGCAATCACTACTATACATTTTTTTTATTTTATTTACTAAATTTCTCAAAGAGTTCAATCTGTTTCGTGTATAAGAACAATTACAAGTATCAGGTCCGTTAGTTGCGTCACTGTTCGACCAAACACAATCTATGAAATGTTTACCACATTCATTTAGAACCTCTTGCATATCTTCATTAGGTGAAAGCTTTTCTAATAACCTCCTTATATAGAACTTATCTCTTCTATGAACTTTATCATCCGAAAGAAACAGTTTAGCTTCGTTAATGTAGTATTTCAATCCATACATATCACACTGCACTCACAATATTAGTGTGAAATAAATCCACTGTTTAATCCTAAACAAATACTGAGTACTTTACAAAAATTTTGACCTTAAATACTATCTCCCCCCATAAACTCTTTATTCATCTATCCCCTCTTCTAAATCATCTTAATTTTCATTCAATGTAGAAAGAGATGAGAGTAGACTCCGAATTTGTTGAAGAATACTTATATTTGGCCATGAGATTTTGAATAAGTTTAAGTTGAAAGTACCACTTGTTTGTTGTTGACAACAAACAAACGTAGCCTTGTTTGTTGTTGACTAGTTAACCTCAACTGTTGTTGACAACAAACAAGAATAGCATTGTTTGTTGTTGACAAGTTAACCTCAATTTTTGATTGAATTGCGCAAATTATTTCAGCATCTGTATACGAACTACCATCTGTTATAAAACTTATTATACCAATTGGTTATTATTGTAGTAAATATAAATACAATTACAATTACAATTATATAAAAATAAATGGCTACATAAATCACTCTTATGTAATGTCTTTCATATCAATCCAACTGTTATGAATATTGTCAAATCCTAACCACTTTACAAATAGTTTACGTCCTTTATGACGTGACACCTTTTCAATCAAATAAATACTAGGATAGTAGGTCTTTTGTAATTCCTCTTCATAGAGACACCCACTGATTGGTTGTCCATGTAAATCTTGCAATAAATAAGTTACAGGATTTGTATTATTCACTTTGATTATTTTGAACAATTCCGTTGTCCAATTTGGTCTATAACCTTTATCGAACATATGTTTCATCTTACTGATACGAACAAGATCTTTTTTTTTTTTTGAATTTTCCAGGTGTGAACTTTTTTAAATTACTATAAGAAGTGTGCAAAATCTCTTAATCGTTATATTTATTTGCTTCGTTAGGTCTCATCGTTATCGTTCTATGTACTGTATTGTTGTAGTCATCAAGTACTTTTATCCAGTTATATGATGCATTTATTGTAAACAATTTATATAATCTATTCTTTAAAGTTCGAATAACACGTTCAGCAATTGAAGCTTTTTTCACCCTATATGCATGATAATGATTAATTTTAAACTTTTTCATTAAAGCATCAAATTGACTATTGAAAAACTCTTTTCCTTGATCAAACTGGAGATTCTTAGGATGACGATTTTGTAGTAGTATTTTTTCCATTGCAGATGTTACATCATTAACAGATGTAGATTTCAATGGTTGGGTCCAAAGGAATTTTGAAAAGCAATCAATCACCACCAATATATACTTGTATCCCTTGTTGTCTCTTGAATGTTTACTAAGATCCGTCAAATCCATTTGCCAAAATTCATTTAAACCTTTAATAATTGTACGACATCGACGGAAATTCTTATGAGCCCGTTTATATATTTCATTAACAACTTGTTCTCTTGATGACATTCTTTTTTATAAGCTTCTCGACTTCTATCTAAACTATCACTGACTTCACCAGGTGGGCATTGATGGCTTTCTCTGCTAAATATTGAATTTATTATTGATAACGGAGAATCCGATGTTGTTGTTACTGGCGTAGGTGTGATATGTTTTGTATGAGAACTTGTATGAGACTGTTCGAGGTCGTTAATTCTGTTAGTTAATAAATTAATTTGCGAGGTATTGTATTATTTGACAATAGTCGTTCGAAATGTTGATATTTTTGGAGTTTCTCTCTAATAACACCTTTCAATGCGTTTCCAATGTTATTCATTGATGTATCCAATTTTTGAAGTTGCTGTGAATTGTTTTCAATTTGATTTTTATCAACATTTATATTTGCTAAGTATAATTTATTTAAATTTTCAAAATTTTCATCAACATCTCCAATTTTTTCATGAATCATTGAAACTTCAGTTTGATACGATTGTATATTATCAAGCTTCTATCGACTTCAGATTTCCTTTGATCATTTAAGACGATAATATCTTCCATGTTTTTTAAGTTTTGTTACTGAATTGCTTCAATTTCTTTATCAATTGTTAACTGAAATATCTTATTTTTTTCTTTCAATTGTTTTAATTGTCCTGCAATTGTGTTGATATGCGTATTAATATCAATAAAATTTTGATTATACGTTTTATTTAACCTTTCAATGCTTTCCACTTGATTTCTCATCTTTTTCATTACGTCATCCAAGTCATTTAATTTCTCATCAAATGTGGTAAATTTACTATTAAACAATTTATCTCCCTTTGTAAGATTATCATTAATGTCAACTAGTGCAGCCATAAATTTATTTATCTGATCTTTAATTGCCGGTATATCTAATTGATAAAATTCTTCAATTTTCCGGTTGTTTTCATTGAGGTTATGTAGAATTTTTCCATTTAACATTTGAATATGTTTATCAGTTTGAACTGTGTTCTTTTCTATTATTTGATCTAATTTTTCAATGTTGTCCTTTGAAGTTTCAATAATACCATCAATTTGACCTTCCGTAGTCTTTCTCATTTTATCAACATAACCTTTGGTAGTTGAATCAAGTAAGTTACATATTCGATGATTTTTCAAATCAAGATGGTCGTCACTAGTATAGTATACAGAGTACGCCAAATATGGGTTCCACCATCTTTATTATCATTCTCACTGAATTGTCTCTTCCAAGCACGTCCGAATTTATCGATGCTCATAATGATACTGAACAGGATTATAAATAAAAAAATATATTTATACAATTATTTATTATCATTATCATCATGATAATTTTCATACAAAACTATAACGTTTGTAAAGACGCACATGCAATTTGGTAATGTGTGAAATGTACAGATGGATTTAGATTTATATAGGCGTGGTTGTTCGGGTTATTCATGAACTGCCGATGAATTATAAATTAAGTTTTCAATAAATTTCTTTTTTTCCAAACCCTTAACATAAATATCACTATATCCAGAGGTTACTTTATTAATTTTTCTAGCGAGTTCCGTTAGATCCACAAAACCATCCTCCCATTTCAATCCATGATAGTGGTTTGTCATCCAGTATACTTGTTTCTTATATTCCAATGGTAATGCATTGAAACAATATGGAGGATTGAAAATAAAATGACTGATCTTGTATCCATCATAGGTCGGTAGTTCTTTTGGTAGGAATTTGTTGTTGCTTGGTATTCGAAAACCTTGTACATCTACATACAATGATAACAATGATGTCGATGATGTAGAGGATGATGATGACGTCATTATACTAATAAATCACCCCTGCTTCTCGTAGCTCTTCCTCAATTGCAATAATTTCGTTTTGATGTGAATTATTTCCAGCACCAGCCGATGCACACAACAAGGCGAAACGTGCAACTAACTCATTTGGATCATCCCAGTAAATATATTCAATTGGTTTTCGATTGTATCGTAAATATTGAACACCCCTTCCACTTACAGAAGAGGAGGGGTGACACTTTGCGGTTTAAGTAGTCGTTTAATAACGGTTCGATATTTGCTTGATGTATCCTTGTATTTTACTGTTTCAATCATAATTCTGATTATAAGCACTTGTAAGATTGATAATTCTTTGATAGGCTTCTAGATCCTTAGTTGTATAGACACATTGGGAAACATCTTTTAAGAACACGAGATCATACAGTCCTTTTGTTCCCTTAAACACTTCATTTAATACTTTGATATCACCATTAGGGTTAATATGTAAAGTTGTATTGCCTAACGTTATCTTTTCAGTTGTATCACCAGTTCATTAAGTGGTTTTTTAATCGGTTCCAATAATTTACCGATTGACTCCACCTGATCCGATTGTCCGGTTTTCAATTGTTTAAATTTTTTTCTAACTTTTTAAAAAGATATAGACATTCTCGAAACGTAATCCATTCTGTTCTATTAGAAGACTGATTATCACATTAGTTTTAGCACATCCACTAGATCCACAAATTATCGTTCTCATCGCATCAGGAAGTAGTGGACTGTGTCGATGACATTTTTTCGTTGTCGTTGCCACATCATGATTATTTACCTTAAGAGATACTTTTTGTTTGACAACGTTCATCGTAATGATGTCACATCTGTCGGTGCCTATTTATATAAGAATACAGGTGACATATTATCAGTTTGATATTGACGTTCAAAGGCGACGGACTTGTTAATTCTTTAATTGACAAATTACCAGTTGAACAACACATTTCCGGTTATCAGTATTGTGGTCCCGGTACGAAATTAGCAGAACGATTGAAACGAGGTGATCCGGGAATTAACGAAAACGACCGAGCCTGTAAACAACACGATATAGCGTTTTGGCAAAATAAAAATCTTTAAGACCGACATAGAGTCGATAACGTGTTAGAAAACTGGGCGTGGGAAAGAGTTATGTCACGTGACGCTACATTAGGAGAAAAATTAGCTTCCTATTTGGTAACAAATACCATGAAAGCCAAACAGAAATTAGGACTGGGGCATAACAGACGAAGTCGAAGACGACGACAAAAAACCAAGCCATATGCATTTAGACAAAGTGTTATTGATCCATAGAAGAGAATCGTCAATGAATCTGATGCATTAACTGGTGATGCAGCAGGTGTTGCAAAAGCAGTAGGCGACGCTAAAGCAGCAAGAAGAAGGTTGGAAGAGGCTGAACGACATAATCGCACAATGGAAGCCATTGCCTTGGGTAAAAAGGGTAGTGGATTGTATTTGGAGAAACATAAAAGAGGGTTGGGGTTGTACTTGACAAAAAACTACCAAAAAAGCTACTTTCTCAACCCCTAACTGATTATCAGTTATGATTGTATGCTAGACAACTCAAAATTCCTAGTTTTCGAGGTGTGCTCATGAGAGATGACTTACCCTCTAAGATTAGAAAATATGAATCAGGAATTGTCAATTTAGATTCTCGAGAAGGTAGTGGAACACATTGGGTAGCATATTTGAAGCAAAACAATAAGGTGTTATATTTTGATAGTTCTGGAAATCTCAAACCCCCAAAAGAATTAATCAACAATTTGATTTTGAAATGTAGAAATATTTTATTTGATTATTCCAATGTACAAAAATTTAATACATTTAACTGTGGACATTTATGTTTGGAATTCTTATATAATAAAGGTGTTTGAAAATTGAATCAGTCATGTCTTTAACCTTCACACTGAAAGGACGTAGCAGT
The DNA here is from genome assembly GCA_020740385.1 of Mylabris phalerata. Taxonomy (NCBI): domain Eukaryota; kingdom Metazoa; phylum Arthropoda; class Insecta; order Coleoptera; family Meloidae; genus Mylabris; species Mylabris phalerata. Next base: position 35,695 of record JAJEOX010000163.1, on the reverse strand, counting down.
GTCTTATCTACAGACTTTTATCCTCCAATCAATTTGAATCCTAACTGTAGTTATTGATTAGCTCTAATTGGTTTTCATACATACAATATAATACCTAATATTGAAAAAGGACAGAATAAGTTCCACTACAAAGATAATGATGTAGATAAGGATATAACTACTCCTTCTGGTGCATATGAGATTACACACATTGAGGGCTACCTAGAACAACTACTTAGTCCACCTAATGTTATTGATAAATCTAAAATTATTTCATTGAAACCTAACAATAATACGTTAAAATGTGAATTGAAGAGTAAATATGAAATTGATTTCACCAAAGACGATGGTATTAGAACGTTATTAGGATTTTCGAAACAAATTCTAACCTCAAATCAACTTCATTCATCTGATCAACCGGTGGAGATAATCAAAGTTCTATCAATTCGTATTGAATGTAATATTACAACAGGATCATTTTATAATAGTCAACCATCGCACACAATTTATGAATTTGCACCTGTTGTAGATCCAGGTTACGCTATAAATATTAAACCAAAAAACCATATATATTTACCGATTTTGAATAAACAGTTCATTGACAATTTAACCATCAGGGTGTTAGATCAAAACGGTAATTTGGTAAATTTACAAGGAGAAGAGCTTGTTATCAGATTAGAATTGAAAAATAATGGGGTTAGTTTTTCTTAGTGGTGGGGGTGGGGGTGTTTGTAAAAAAGTACCTCAGACGCAGACATTTCCCATCAGTCAGTTGTCGTCGTCATCACCGTTGACGTCATCGTCATTAACGCAAACAAGAATTCAGATTTTAAAATCTCTTGGTTACAATGTCCGAAAAACTACAGATATACAAAAAATTAAGCTTCGACGATAGTATCGAGAAAGAAGAGTATTATACATATCATCCAACAATTTCATCATTTCAAAATAATGATGAAATTGAAATCAACGTTAATCAACAGGATATCTTTATCTCATTTTGTGAATCATTTCTATATTTAACTTGTCAATTTGAGGAAATAGTTAATGCAACCGCAACTGGTGACTGTGAATTAAGTAACAATTTTGGCTCATATCTATTCGATTCAATCACATATGAAATGAATGGTAAAGAGATTGAAAAAAAACGAGATGTAGGAACAACAACAACCATTAGAGGTTTATTGTGCTACAATCATGATGAGGAAAGGGCTTTAGAGACGGCTGCATGGAGTCCTGATAATGGCACAATTGTTACTTTAGCATCTGATAAAAAGTCCATTAATCTACGAATCCCATTATCATTTCTATTTGCTTGCTTCTACGATTACAAGACAATCATAAATGGCAAACACAAGATACGTTTCGTGCGCAGTCGATCTGATAATAATTGTTATCGTAGCAGTGGAACAGAAACCGCAACAGTTAGAATTCAAGATTTAAATTAAAAATTAAAACATGCATATCCGAGTGATCACTCAAAGATATACCTTCTAGATCAAATAAATAAAAACATCCCTATACAGATCGGATTTAGAAATTGGGAATTTTTCGAACTACCCTCGTTAAGACAATCCAAAAAGGATATATGGAGCGTTAAAACAACAACCAACCTGGAACGACTTATATATGTAATTGTTGCCTTCCAAACGGATCGCAAAGACAATCCGAAGAAGGAAATCAGTAAATTCGATCATGTCAAATTGACTAATCTTCGTGTTTGGTTAAACTCTCTGTGTTATCCATATGAAAATCAAAATTTTGATTTTGAAAAAAATGAATATACGGAAGTTTATCAGGCTTTTATCAATTTTCATCGTAATTTTAATAACAATCATTCATCGACTCCAACAACAACATATACAAATTTCTCACTTCGATCGATTTTCGTCATTGATTGTTCAAAACAAAACGAAGCCATTCAGTCATCAACAGTCGACCTTAAATTAGAATTTGAAAGTAGCGAAAATTTTCCAAATAAGACCAGAGCATATTGTATAATTGTACATGATAAATTATTCGAATATTATCAATTAACCGGAATTGTAAAAAATATAATTTGAAGAATTTTGTAAATGATAAGATAAAGGATGTTACGTGCGGAAACAAAAAAACCACCATTATCATTGTCATGGCGGAAAACCATTTTCCGAGGGAAGACATCTTACGTCAAACAGATATCAATAAACCACAATAACATCGGTATATAAGGTCATCTTCATTATGAAAAGATTCATTCAAAATGTCTTCATTATACGAATTATCTTTAGTAAATGTCATTAAGTACATTCCAATTGATGACTTTTCTCTTGTAAACTTGCATAGACGGTTACCATCGAGAATTTTTTTTGAAATTTTAAATAAATATAGTGAAGTAAAGAGGAATCAAATTAAAAGTGATGTATACGCAAGTAATGACGGTTATATGGAGTTTTTAGAAAAAGTACGTAATCACAACTTGTTATGCCTGGAAAACTATGTATTTGGCGACGAATCGCTGAAAGGAAATTTTATGAAATTTTGGTTGTGGTTGCCTTATCCTAATGAACTTTACTTCCACCGCAATATTTGTATAAAGCTTAAGTATTTTAAATTCAAACATTTTAAAATTTGTGAGGGATGTTTCAATTATATAAATATTATCAATATATTTATATTTAGCGAACCAATTATAAAAAGTAAAATTAATTACCATGATGCAATTAGTTCAGATCATCTTAAGGAGTACATAAGGGATAAGGATTCATGTTGTAACTTTTGTATTAGAACACCACTTTGTTCTGTATTACCATATACTTAATGCTGTCAACTAACACATAGAAAAATGGTGAACAGAATCGACTTTAGGACTTCATCAGGTAATGAAGATTATATCTAACAAAAAATGTAGATTTGAATACAATAAATTAATTTGTTTTTAAATATATTTTTTATTTTTAATTGATAGGTTATGATAAGATAAAGGATGCGTGCGAAAACCACTTTTATCGTTGTCAAGGCGAGATTCTTCCTCCATTTCTCTAGAGATATAATCTTTTCAAGTATAAATAAGCAGAAAAATGAAGATCAACGAAGAGGTGACTTCTACGATCATCGAGATTCAGATTGTTTTGGATTGCGAATCTTAGACAATGGAATCTGCCGAAATTGTCATCAATTTTCTGAATTTTATTATGTTAGAGAGCGATGGATGTGTGTTAAATTAATAATTGCCTCGTCGACAGAATCTGCGTTATTATCATCAAATTAAGACTTAATAATTTCAACAATGTCTAATTATATAAATATTCAATAATTAAACCATTATAATTGATAAATTTATAAAAATATAAAGTATAAATAAAAATTAAAAGAGTAATAATTATTTTTAATCTCAAATAAAATTTCAAATCTCCCGCTAATATTCGTTACGCATGTGCAATTCGACCAAAAATTGAGCTTAACTTGTCAACAACAAATAAAGCTATTCTTGTTTGTTGTTAACAACTTTCTCGCCATCTGTTGCTTACAACCTTGTTTGTTGTCTACAACTTTACCGCCAAATTTACTGTTTACAACTTTCCCGCCATCTGTCAAATTAAAGTTGGCAACACTGTGGAGAACTTTGGTCGGTAGCATTTTCCCGACATGTGTAGGGGGTTACAATGAGACAAGTTTAGGGGGCTACAGTTGGAGTTTGCCACTTAGAGCTATTTTTAGGGACTCGGGCAACCACATATACACGCCCCTGGCAGTTGGACAACCACCTATATACACCTTTGACATATAGGCAACCACCAATACACGTCACTTCCTGTTCCACCGGCACTTCCGGTCGGAAAGATACATATTTACACTACTGATGATAATGAGCGAGAAAATCTGAACCAATGATCGGCAAATCAACATCAGCAACGATGAATCTCCATAAGAAATTACGTTGAAGACCTAAGTTGAGGTTTAAGGTTACGTTACCGTTTTGATCTTGCTTCCTGAACCGGATCAACGAGAAAACGACGTTTAGATTTTTTATCGACAATAATGAGACGGCTTTCAGAACAAAAGCAGTGGGCTGCCGTGCTCACGAACTACTTTGGCTATTTTCAGAAAAGCTGCAAGGCTTGATGCACTTTTAAGCATTTTGTTAGAATCTTTTGTGATACCAACAAATTTGATCTGGTTGTTGGTTAGAATCGTCTTGACTACAAGATTTACTTCTCGATCGAAAGCTGCGGTTAGATCTGCGAAAACGAAAACTAGAACGAGAGCGAGAGGCTTATAATTCGGCGACTTGCTTTTGTAAATCTGCAATCGCTTTTAATAAGTCATTAATTTAAGTTCTTCTATCATTGATTTTGTCAACGAGCTCCGCCAACTTATCAAGCGCCCACTCAGATTGTGTTGCGAGGATAGCTTGGACGTTTGATGGAAGATGTTGAAGCCAAAGTTGCCGTAAGAGGTTATCTTGCACCAGCGAGCGATTGGAGATACCGAAGAAACTGCGAAGGTTTGCGTTCGCCAAGCTCCTCCGCACTAATAAGTTGACGAACGCGTTGTGTCTCAGATGCAGATAAACGTTCAGTTATTTTTGTGCTTAAAATGTGTATGGATTTAACGAAGAGAGATTTTTAATAACGTCCTCGACTTCGAAAACAGTTTGTGCATCCAATTGAGAAACAACATAGTGAAATTTTGTCACCCCGTTCGTGATGTTAGAAAATGTAAATTGAGAATCGGCTTGTATAAACCATAAGTTTGGGTTGTTCGACCAAAACGGCGGCAATTTCACAGCGACTCGATCAACTGCAGGGCGAAGATCTGCGAAGTTAACGACGGCACCCAAAGGTTCTTATAACTGCTGCTGTAGAGGTTGTTTCTGCTGTTGTTGTTGATTCGCATGTTGTAGTAGTTGCTGCTGCTCTGCTTGTAGTTGCCATAAATTTTCGATTTCCAGTTGGATTTGCACATTATCCTCACAAAGAACAACAACTTGATCGTCCTCACGAATCATCACAATTCTCGACTAAGCTTGAATTATAATACTGTGAAAAGATCACGTCGGGGTCACCTATATAGGAATTAAAAGGATGTATTTTCTATTTCATAATAAATATAACTTTATTTAAATTACAGTGAAAGTGGTTGACAGGCTTAGTGTAGATTTGTTAAACATTAAGTTGATGTAAGTTTCCAATCTACCCATGTATATTTCACTTTCAGTATCTTGATATTTTACACCTGCCGACCCAGTTAAGTAAGAAGCACCGATATGATATTTTGACAAGTTGCGGGGAATCTCAGCTCTTTTATCTACTAATGAAGTGAATTCAGAAGCACTCGGGCACAACCAGATTAGAGGAGATTTAGGTAATCTCTTTGCTGCTTCATAAGAGACAACTAGTCGATGTGTTCCAGCAGGGAACATAGTCACTCCTGCTAATATAGGAATTAAAAAGATGTATTTCCTATTTTATAATAAATATAACTTTATTGAATGTGGTTGACAAAATCCCAAAAACGAAACTCCAAAAAAATTTCTTATGTTCGCTGCTAAGCACACACATTATCTATGGCACACACTCTTGATTTTTTATTTTCGAAAGTACGCTGCCACAAATTTATCTGATCCTCGATAATATCAAATTGATTTCTTTCGTACAAATATTTCAGTTTTTTAAATTGATCGCGTTCTTTATGTAAAATTGTTCGTAATTTTGAAATTCTGGCACAGGCGTTGCTATATATCTTATGCATCATTTCTTTTATAGGAGTTAAATCCATTGATGTTAAACCAACTTTGGAAAGAAATCCTTTCCTTTTTGAAATGTCGTCAAAATTGTCTGATAAAAATGAATATACATCTTTGCCACTCATTTACGTGTTCTGATGCATAAGATATTTCTTCTGCATTGGATGAACTTGAAGATACATTAGGAGCTGAAGTTGAAACTGATGATTCAGTTTGAAACAAGGACTTTGAACAACATGGTTGCTCATACAATGCAGAATATTGCTGTGAATTATAATTTTGTTCTCTTTCAGATTTTCAACTTTATTAGATTCAGATGGTTTACATATGTATGATCACTGGTAAAGACAGAGCTGTTCGAAGTAAATATGTTCTTTAGAACCGCGAATGGACATAATTTAGATTTGCGTGTATTCAAATAATCTTTAATCATAAAATGACTTTCGCAAATTCTGAAATCACTACAACTTGTATTTTCGGGCAAATTACAAATTTGTTCCCACAGAGCCATTGTACATTTTTATATATTTTTTTTTACTCTGTTACGTAGAGCCATGTTCTTGCAGAGTGCAAATTTACAGGTGTAAATAATATGACCACTCTGATGTCCGCCTCCGATATCCATCACGAATTACAGTTTGTTCACTTCACTTTCCTAAAATTAACAAATATTACACAGGTTCAAATAACTTACATACCTTTTATTTCCGGATTCCTAGTTGAAAACAGTGAGAAAATACACAACACACAAACTCACATGACGCACGTTTTAGATTTAAACAAGAGAAAAGTCAACTGCCAACTGTCAGAATGTCAGATAGGGGAATCTTATGATTGGTTATTTTAAGGGGCTTTGGCGAAGCGTGACTCATACCTAATACTTCCATTTGATTTACATTGAAAACAAAAATTTCGGATTTCTCGAAAACGGTAAAAGATATCGAAATGGTTAATAACTCAATCGATTCGAAATGCCATTCTTAGTGACACTCAGTGTATAAAAAATTTTTTGGTCGGATGGATTTTCCGAAAATTTGAAAAAACCATAATTTCACTATAAATGCATGGCTTTCGTTAATTTCTTTTTTCACCTAGTAAAAATTAACAAAACCCAATGATATGGGTATCAAAAGAACCCTAAAAGTCATACGAGTGACAGACAGTATCTGTATTTACAATTGTTTTTCCCGTTTTTCTGAAAATCGCGTCTAAAAATACGTAATTTTTTGGATACAATAATACAGAAAGATACTCGTAGATACTCCTCTATGACAAAACGGACCAATCAGAGAATTCTATCCAACCTTGAAAATTGCAAAAGGGGGTAACAGAGAAACAGATATGTGTTTATCACTTTTCTATCTAGTTGACAAGTGTAAAATAAACAACTGTGGTAATAAAAAGATAATAAAACTAACCGACACAAATTTTGTAAAATCGAGAACTACAATGGCTGAAGTAGCTATTCACTTGAGTAGTTCAATCCCGCGATATACTACATTTCGCTTTTTTCTTGTTTTTCTGTACTGGAAATTATTCAGTAAAATTGTTTTTTCTGTTTTGCGTCAATAATAGCGATATTATTCAACTCGCTAGTGTATCGAAATGAGCAAAACAGAAAAAATTGTATAAAAACTCGTGTCATAAATCGTATATTGCACTCGTCCTTTAGAAAACTCGTGCAATAATTGTCGACTTATGACACTTGTTCTTTAATATACTATTTTTAAATACGTCAGTAATTCTATTATTTTCCAAATTTGTAGCGCTGTGCCAATAACACCTACAGTACAATTTGTTTTATAAGATTTTCGTCACCATCAGTAAACATAGTATTTTGTGAATATATATTTTTCCATAAACTTTTTTCTTGGCAATATACATTTGCATGCCAATTAAAACGCCAATACAAACTACAAATCCCTTTGGTCTTTTATACATTCTACAGTTTCTAGCTCATGTTGCAATTTCTTTTTCCATATCTTCTACATTTCGCCCTGTGCATGTTTTATCGTAAACTACCTTGGTAGTACATCTTTTGCAAAACCAATTTGAGTGACTGTGTCAGTTTCAATTGATGATGTAACCTACATTTAAAAATTAATGAATATTTAGCAATATAACCACAATCTTCTGAACATTTTTACACAATGAACAGTGCTTATAGCCTCACTACTGTGCGATAGAATATTTGTGAGTCTAAACCGCTCAAATGCATGTGATTGACATTGCACATCTAACATTTTTGGAACACCAGAATTCGTAAATTTCTTCTATAAATTCTATCATTCAAACCTGTGTCATTTTGCGTTTGCTCGTCATAGTCGAACAAGTTCGCAATGTTGAAATTTTTGCTCCAAACTTTTTGCATATTTTAATTTTAATTTTTTCCATTATATTCTGATTATTGGAGCACCTCATTTTGATGCGCTTTAGTTCTTCGTGTCTTTATATGTTGTTCTATATAGGGTGTAATTAAATTGCGGTAAAATATGCAAATCCCACTATTTGGAATTTCACCCTTTATGGTAATAAATCACAAAACATACGTTTATTCCAAAAATATATCTTTTTTTTCTGTCTATTTATATTTCTGTCAATCCCTTTCCCTACCTACCTTATCTCACTAGATCTCAACAAATAATAATAATAATAATACAATAATACAAAGTCTTAAACATCCACTATCACTGTATGGAGCAGAGTACGAAAAAGATATTTTGGTGAGTCAAAGCGCGAAAAAAATTGGGTATATTACAGAGTTCCCGAATTGAATCTGCAGCTTCACGAATTTGGGTCTGTAGATGTTCAACGTTTTCGATTGGCAATGACAAGTAAACCTTACGAAGTCGAAACTCCCGATTTTGATGATTTTTGGTATATAAGTACTTCATTCTATTCTAAGGGATGTGTGTTTTGTCCTTCGTGCTCATACGTAAGTTTAAGGGAGAAAATGGGGGTTCAAGTTACCTCTGCAAAATCAGTTTTTGGGCAATATCTCTAGAACGGTTCAATATTTTTTGATGATTCAAAAACTGAAAGATAGACATTTGTGGGTGCTACAACGTGGTAGAAACCAGTTGGCAATATCTTATTGAGGGTAGAAATGACAGGCACTTATGTGCCGTTTTTTAGGGTTTTTTGCAATTTTACACCCCATGGTAAAAGATATTAATACGAAATGTTTTATAGTAGTAGAAAATCACAAAATAAAAGTTACCTGTTCGAGGGTTTTTCATTATTTTCAGTTGTTACCCCATAAATAATTCTTAAGTGTTGTAACTTTTGGGGTGAATTTTGGCTATGTATATTATTTTTGAAATCTCATTTATGTGGGTTTTGAAGGCATTTGAAGAACCTTTCAAATGATATATGCAAAGTGATAGTTAAAATATTACACCACTTCCACAATCTTCCACACAACTATCACATAGATTTTTAATGTGAAATAAAAAAAACATTCCAACGTAGATGATCGATTCGATTGTCGAATAAGGTAGGTACTTCCACGGCCAGGCGACTTTGCAAGATCAAGAAACAATTCCATAGGAACAAGAGAACTTCAGTATTTAGGGATAGAAGAAATAGAAATAGGGCTAGTTTAAAAAGAATTCCAATTATGAATGAATAAATAAGTAGATGAAGACAAATAACCCGTCTATTCCGCTCCTAATTAAATATTTAGTAGACCTATGAAAAACAAAAATTGGTCCAAGTCAAATTTTATCTAATAATAATAATAATAGTAATAACAGTAATAATAATTTAAGCAAAAAATTTCATTCACATACATTTTGGATAGAAACAATTCCAAGAAAAATTTCAGATTAGTGTACTACAAATACTACACTTATTTCCTTGACTGATATTTACCCCCTTCACAAAATTTCGTAAAATATAACACGCCCCTCACGTACATATCGACAGCCCACTTAAATGCTGGTGGGGAAGTATGGGACGATTTTTGGTGGAGGCGCTTCAAGCTCAACTTTCGTCCGCAAAGACCCTTAACGATTTGTGTCCATCTTTGCGATGACAAGATGAACTAAATCGAGGTAGGGTTAAGAAGTAGATAAGAATATTTCAGTGTTTAACTGAACTGTATAATTGTATGACTAGAGCTTAAAGCATGTTTGCATGAATTGGTTAAGTTTGCACCCAAGATTTCATCCATTAAATCAAAAAACTGAAATCTTGTTGGCCCACGTCCAGCTCGGGGCTTGTTGTTATTTCCTTTTCTGTAGCTTTTCACAAGACTGTTCCATATATTTTGAATTATGATTGCAGTAACTTCCAACTTGATACTGATTTGGATTCCAATTTATTCCAAGGGTACGTTTTATCGATTCTGTTTCTTCTAAAATTTCCAATACTGTTTGATTTCTTAATTCTTCGGGCATTTTTGGTTCGTAATTAGACCATTTTTTAATGTAAAGCCTCCACTTCTTAGCATGTCTACCATTTCCTTTTGCAGTACCAGACTTTCTTCTAGAGAACTTGCTCCGGACATTAAGGGCCGCTTTTACTAACCTTGGATAAATGTTGGAATAGTTTTACTACATATAAAATTACACGAACGTTTAAACATTCAGTTATCCTAGGCCACTTTTATAAGTCAAAATTGCTTCCTGAATAACTATCTAGGAATAGCGTAAACGTAAACATTAAAATAGGATGAATGACATTATTGACGTTTATTTAAAATAAAATGTTGCACGATTTCTCAGAAATATTCGACTCGGATAGTGAAGATGATATTTTATATCGCTTACAACGCATGCGGCAGCCAAAAAAGTTTAGAGAAAGGTACTTTTTACATATTTTTAATGAATCTGCATTTATGTACCTATTTGTTTTGTTTGAATTAAAAGGGTGAATTATTTAGAAGAATTAGAAGAAAATGAATTTCAAAAGAGGCTTAGAATTAGGAAAAAAACTTTCGAAACCATTTTAAGTAAAATTAACGATAACATCAAATCACCAACAAGTCAAAATAAAGCAATTAGCCCGACTACCAAGCTGTTGCTTACTTTAAGATTTTATGCAACAGGTACTATGCTCTTAGTCGTTGCTGATTTTGTGGGAGTAAGTGAAGCAGCAGCTTGCATAATTATAAAAGAAGTGACTGAAGCGATTGCTGCATTAATTTCGCAATACATTTGCATGCCTAAAATAACACAAGAGAGATTAGAAATTCAATCTAATTTCTACAATATTGCTTAGTTCCCTAAAGTAATGGGTGCTATCGATTGTACCTTAATTGAAATATAATCGCCTGGTGGAGATAATGCGGAATACTACAGATGTAGAAAAGGTTGGTTTGCGTTCAAGTAATTTGTGATGCCAATTTGCGTATCAGAGACATTGTTGCTCGTTGTCCAGTTGACCAAACGATATTTAGCAACTCTGTGATAAAAAAAAATCGAATTGGGACATTTTGATAATGCGATAATTTTGAGAGACAGTGGATATGCATTGAAGCCTTACTTGATGACGCCACTCAATCAACCGCAATCAGCGGAAGAAAATTTATATAATGAAGCCCAAATTAGGAGTAGAAATGTCGTAGAACGTTGTTTTGGACTATGGAAACGTAGATTTCCTATCAATTCATTATGCATAAGGGTTGTTTAGAGCGTTCGCAAGCTATTATAATGGCTACAGCTATATCACATCCTCCCAGAAATGATCTATCCTAGTTCAGTATTCTGAGCTAGTAGTCGATTATTCGATTTCCATAATCCTTCTAAGATTATTTTTCTAGATTCTTCTTCTCCAATTATTACATCTACAGATCCTGATTTGTTGTATATCGGATCAGCAATTAATTTATTGTCCCAGTTTTTAATTTTATTACATTGCAAATTGTTGTTAGGTAACGGTTTTGTTAAATAATTAAGTGTTCCTACACATTACATTATATTAATCATTTGATTAATTATAATTAATTAATATTCAAAATTACACGTAGGAACACTTAATTATTTCATTAATAATTATTTCATTACTACATTCCTTAGTGGGAACTCATTCCCTTTAATAAAAATCAAAAATTGGTGAGTTTCATTAAAAAAAAATCACAAATAGGTGATTAAACATATGATTGGTCGTTTCAACGATAGCTTAGTTGGAAAAGCAGCCGCCTGGACAGCGGAAGTTCAATCCCAGCTCCTTGGCTAAAACTTTTTATATGTCAATCATAGGTTTATTCACTTCATTAATCATTTGATTAATTATAATTAATTAATATTTAAGATCATGGAACGTCACCCAGTTTTCATAATTTTTATTGAAAATCGGAATTTTCACCTGTGGAATTGGCAGTTTTATTTCCGAATTATCTAATCTCTAACTTTTAATTAACTAATCTCTTAACTTTTCCTTTATTTTTCCGAATGTTTCTCTTGTTATTGTTTCCAATGGTATATATTCTTCTAAGATCTCATCTTGTTCTTCTGATGACTGAAGTACAGCTTCTTCTGTTGTATTTCACATTTGAGAAATTTCTTCAAAAAGATCTTTATAAAATTCAGCAGCTCGCTCTTCTTCCTACAGCTTATTTGCTTTAATTATCTTTGCTTCTAACATATTGTTATGTTTTTCTTTTTAATTTGAGCGAAGTGTTTAAATTATACAACTTTTTTTTTTTTTTTTAATTAATAACTGATTTTTTTTATTAACTGGAATATATTTCAACACTATTTTTTTTTCTGTCTATTTTTTTATTTTTTATTGTTTCCCCGGAGCTGCCTCTTTTTTTTCTCTAACCCCTAGGTGTCGCTAGTGGTATATTCATTACAATATTCAAGCTCATCTTGACTGTTACTGCATTTGTTGACGTTTTCATTTCTTTTGTCACTGCCTTATCTTGTTTCACCGACGTCTGTGAACTTTGTATAGACGGAGCAGCCTCCACCTCTTCAGCCAGTGAGTTGAAGTAGCCCACAGCTTCTGAGTGTATTTTCTCAATTTGGGTATAAAAATCTTTTGTCAAATAATTGTGTTGTGAACCATCTAATGCAACTATTTTCTCGTAATTGCTTACAAACTCAGTCCAATTTTGATTAAAAGTTACCATTTTATTAACTAGATAACTAGCTATTTTTCTTGTTGATTCATCTTTTTTACAATTTACATAAAGTTTGTTTATTGGTTCAACCAATTGCTGCTGCTTTGCATCCAAGTTGTTTATATTCTCTGCTTTTGTCGACGTCTTGATTTCTACTATTTCTGTGTCTAATTTTTCACGCTTAATACCAAATAGCAGCATATCGATACTGTCATTCTAATACGTCGTATCACACATTTGGGAAATTTTTCAGGAGACGATAAAAACGTTTCACGGTCGCAAAAGAAAGAAAACTAGTAAATTTTTTTTCTCATGTTTGTTTTAATCCATAAGTAGTAATAATAGAAGTAAAAAATTTTTTTCTGGCAAATTGTTTAATTATTATGTGGGTTACGACATATTGACTACGGCTACCTGTGTGGGATACGACATATTGTCAATAAGATTGAAAGTTTTATAACAAAAAGAAAAAGTTAAGAACATTTTGTGAAAATGATCGCTTTTATTCTTTTTAAAATGAAAATTTCTTCAACACAGTTCAACATATTATATTTTTTTGTTCTTTCTGAATCCACCAATTATAATTATATTATCTTCTCACCTACCTGAATTTTCAACTTTTTCTTTTAGATAACTTTATATTTTTTGTATCTTTAACAGTATCTTTAGCTTTCTTATCATTGTTTTGTTTTTTGTTAATTTTTGTTATTTTTTGTAAATTTCAGGTACATTCTCTTTAGGTTCCTGATTTTTTCTTATTCTCAATCTTTTATCACCGGTCTCCTTATAATTAATATCACTATTAATAATATCAATTTCAGTTTTTTTTTCTTTACTACTGCGATGTAATATTTTCTTCGTAACATCACGATTATTTAGACTAGCTTTTCCTTTATTCTTGGTCGTCTTGGTTACTTTATCAATATTCTCATCCTCGTCTCTAAAACTTCCCTTGACGTAGATAGGTCAGTAGTAGAGTCATCATTGTCTTTATGACATTTTATATTATCGTAGAAAAAATGAGTGTCTGTAGGCAATACTTTCTTCAATTCTTGTAGATTTTGCCACTTATTTTTATTTATCTTTATTTTTTCAGTAAATAATGGTTTCAGTTTATAATCGAGTTTTGATAGAGGGTTTTTAATCGGTAAGTTTACATAGTCATCGTTTGTAACGTTTTGGTTTTGCATTAGACCTGTTTTGCCATATTTTGGGAAGCGTTGATTATCGTGTTTGACTATTTTCTTTCTTCGTCGTCGTTAACCAGTTCGATCCGTCAGATTTAACATCATTTAGTGAATTCTAATTTCTCTGAGAAGTGTTGGTAGGATTTCTTTCTGTTGCCGGAAATTCGTCATGAAAAGATTCAAATTTCAAAGTTTTTCTTTGTATAGTTGATTTAGTATGAGACTTATCGATTTGCTCTTATCACCACCATTTAAATACCGGACCGGACGTCGATTCTACCTCTTTTCTCAACGGTCTTGTGTGTACACAGTACGTTGGTGTTAGCAAAAGCTACTAATTTGGTATAGTAATTTATATCCAAACTCATCTTGAGAATCAGTAGTGCTTTTATAATAATTGTTCAATTTCGTGAATTTGGGTGAACCATCGTGTTCTCAATTGTTGGTATTTTTTTTGATAAACTTCGACTTTGTCGGATTATTACGTACAACACGTGTACCACGTGTAAAGTGAACCGTTCATTTGGTCTTCAACCCCTCAGATTGAGGTAATTGTTAATTAATTCACTAATTGTCGGATCATTACAATCTTCGTAAAAATATTTGTATTTCAGGGGTTTTTTCTTCTCTTTCTTCTTTCTTTCCTTCTGTTGTCATTCTTCGTTGCACCAGTCGCTTGGATTTTGTATATTTTGGAAATTTCATCAGCCGTCGGAAAACATCGTGAAGCTCCTGATCCACCATCTCGTTCCTGCTCGTCTTACCAGCTACGACAGATAAGTGCTCACCAATTTTTATTAACTATCGGAGTGTGGCAAATTTCTTTTGCCAAAAATATTGTTATAGAATCACCTTCATATATTTGTGAAACGGGACGGTAACTAACCGCTACCCTTGTACCATCGTTATAATCATTATTATTAATTTTCCTTATTTGTACTATTGTTTGATTAAAATATTAAAATCTGGTTGATGAAAGAATACAAGAAAGATTCTTATGTTATATAGCTGTGTAAGGCTATCCTTGGGTGCACCAAGCGTTAGTTTATTTTGCTTCTGCTTTTTTGTAATTTACTTCCTTCGCGTATTAATTTATTATTAATTAGATTTCATTTACGGGATTAGCATAACATCTTTTTTTTTTATATATCACTATTTCACCTTTTTTTTTATAATTCTTTTTTTTGTTTTTTTGTTCCCTTCGTTCGATTGCAAATATATGTAATAATAACAACCTTCCGATTTTGTTTCTCTATCATCGGGTTCCAATTTTGCCCGTTAAATTCAAAAATTGGTGGCGCCCTTGTTTTTTTTATATATTACCATTTTAAAATACAACCTACCCCATTCCGGCTGATCACTAGCTGGCATATTTCGCCACATTTCCTTCTTGAGCGAAAACCGTGACACGTTATAGCCAATTTTATACATAATTTGATTATCTGGTAAATATTTTAAACTACGAATATCTAGTACTTTTCGTTGAAAAGTCCTGTATCCAGTATACAAGGTTGTACTACGAATATCTAGTACTTTTGATTTATCTGGACGAATTGAAGTTAATCTCCTTATCTCATTATCATCATAGTTCAGAAAATAATCGTAGCCGAGATATTCAACATTCAGTGGCTTCGGATTTCGACGTGCATCTTTAACAATTTGTATATAATCGATAGGCATCAAAATGTCTCTTCCTTTTAATCTTCTTTCAATCGGGCTATGGGTGGGATCGCCCTCCATTTGTGTATGACCCTTTTCAAGATATTTTTGCTCAATTATAATTTTATATCGAGATCACAGATGAGATAATGCGTTAGACAAAATGCAGTTACGGTTTTGATACCCGCAACCATCAGAAAATAATACGACAGGCTTTGGGAAATCATTTAACAATTTTTCAAGGTGTTTAATGATGATAGTGGTAAATATTGAAGAACGTAAATCAGCTTCAGTTTCGTTCCATAAATAATTAGTACTGCTGTGTGTTGCGATGTTATAAATAGTAAAATTATGTACCTGTAATCTACTTTTGTAGTACAAAGTACTTGCCTGCAGTACTGGACATAATTTTACGGCTTGAAGATCCATGGTAAAACAATAGATTTTATTGTCTTCTGCCCTTTTTTTTATCATGTTGTTTTTCTTCTTGTGTTAAATTTTTTGTAGCAACATGATTATCATACAACTCTTGTGTAACCTGGCCAGTTTTATACGAGTAACAAGTATCACATTGATCTTTTCGCGGTTTAAAAAAGTCTAAATTAGCTTTATCGAATATTTCAGTAAACAAAGACCTTGAAAGTGGAGTCCCCACATTATCATTTGAACATCGCTCTTTGTACAACGAATAAACTTCACTTTTTGACTTAAAATTATTCTGTAAATATAATTTACTGGTTTTTTGTCTACAATAGTGACTTTCAAGTTTTGAGAGATCATCTAAAAATTTCTTTACGGGCTCTTTTCGGTTATTGCTCCGTAAGATGTGCGGTGATGTTTGTTTTTTCGAACTACGTTGATGATTTCTCGATTCAGGATTATCAAGTAACCCGAAAATTTTTCCCTTCTTTACCCAGTGCATTACCATCTTTTCATTGAGCCCCAACATATTTAAGAATACTGTTTTACATACTTCATATCGTCCAGAAGGCATTTTTAAAAAGTATTGAACTGTATTCAGTGTTCTGCTTGTGGAAGAAGTGGTGTTCGATCTTGCTTTTTCACCATATGAAACCATGCTAATTATATAAATTCTCTTTTGCTCCCAATCCATTTCCCTAAATTTTTGAAAAATTTCCTTTCGATCGTCCTCAAGCAAACTATCACAAAATCGATTGCTGGCTTTTTCGCAAAAAACCGACTCACATTTTGGTCCCAATCTTCTCTCTTCCCTCAATACATTATGTTCAATTTTCCCATCTTTATTTAAAGAATACCCGAGATATTTTTGTCCGAGCATTCTTTGCTTTGCATTACTACTGACAGTCTCATAAATTTCATCATTTATATAACTATTTATTAAATCAAAAATAAACTCTTCATTTTCAGCATTCTCTTATACTGGTTCAACATCTATATTTTCATTAGAGTCAATAACTGTACCGCAATCATTAATACTAGGTACCACGATGGTAACTGGTTCAGTATTTTCATCTTGATTATAATCTGCATTTTGCTCATAATCTACAAAGAGCACAGTTTTGTCACTCTTATCTTTTTCGTTGTTTTCGGCTGCTATAGCTCGCTTTTAAAATATCTGCAATAAAAATATTTTTTGTATTATGTTTACATCGGTATAACCTACTCAATTATTTTGATGTCTTTAAAAAAATACAGGCATTTATAGTGACTAAATAATTTTGAATTATTTGCTATAAGAAAAAAAATTATGCTTACTTACCTTTTTACTCATGTCATTAATTGTCTTCTTAAAATTAAGTTAAAATCTATATAGATAACAATGAAAATTTCAAAATTTGACGTTTAACAAAACGTTTCCATGGAGACGAAAATAACAATAATAAACAAACTTATACGAATGTGGGATACGACATATTAAACTGCACGAAAGTCTGCGTGTGGGAAACGACTTATTAGAATATTTATTTAAAAATAAACAATTTGATTTCTAAAATTTTTATGTAAGCTGTACGTTGTTACAATGATTCCATTTTTTTTTAAGTGAAAATGTCAAATTTTGTGGGATACGACGTATTAGAATGACAGTATCGATATACTTCAGTAATATTGCCAAGTTGTAAATAATTTAAAAAACTGTGTAAATCAAGGCCTGCTAGATTTTTTAGCGCTTCGCTTATAACAGGCCTGCCCGTTTGGCGAGAACTCCATAAGAAGAACTTTCTTGATGAAACGCCAACTTTCGCCACTGTGGCTCCAATACCTGAACGAATCTTGAATTATGATTGGTAACAGATTTCCCGCCAAAAACAAACAAACAAAGCAACCAAAGGTGGCGTATCTAAATAAAGACAGAAAAACTAGCTATGCCGTTTTATATTCCGGTAACTAGCGCCAATGGGCAGGCCTGTTATAAGCGAAGCGCTAAAAAATCTAGCAGGCCTTGGTGTAAATACATACCTTATTATTCATAATATGTATTTTAGAATATGAAAATCTTACAAAAAATTAGCAATTAATGTTATAATAATATGAACAATGGAAATGAAGCTTTTATTTGAATTGTTGAGCGGATATTTTTCTTTTTCTTATACAATTTCAGAAATATGTATTAGTAAGCTTGACAACATTGAATTTACTGAACTCTTTTTTCAAAATTGAACTGAACGAAGTTTATGTTATTTAATGCGAGGATTTAAAACCTTTTTATTTTATTTTAATAGTCTCATATTGCATCATTGAACTGGGACAACGACATTGGTACTTGATAAACCACTGGGAAGATAGCCCTTCATTTCTGGAATTTCAGAATTTTTTCATGGCAATCGTTTGTTCATGGCTTGTTGATGTTTGTTCGCTATATTTAATCGTATGTTCACAATTCGTTCAATTTTTATAAAAACTTCCAAAATAAGTTATAAAAAGAAAAAAATACGACGCTATTTTGTTTTTTTGTTTTTGTTACTTATTCATAATAGATGCAATCGTTTGTTTTTCGTTTGTTCACTCAAAACGTATAAATAATTGTAACATTCCGGATAATATTATCTACTTTTTAATAATTTCTTAATCCAACATAGAAAACGTACATTCAATATGCGACAACTCATTTTAAATTTGAATTTGATAAAATTCATTATCACATTAGTACTACCTTTGTTTAAGTACGCCTAAATACAATTAAGTTCATTTCAACAACGGTACTGTAAATAATAACTATTTTTAATTTTAGCGGTATGTTCTCCTTCAAAAGTTTTTTCTATTTATGGTTAAAAATATATATTCTATCCTTGAAATATTTTATTTAATTATACCAAACTAATTTCGACCTAACAGGCCACCATCAGTGGTTTTAGTCAAAGTGAATTTTTGTAAAATCATTTAAATTTATTTATTTGTTTTGATGATATCGGTCTGAAATAAATTTGTGTAGTTTAAGATCTGAGTTTTGCTTGAATTAATTATCTTACCTAATTTCGATTTAGTAATTTTATAATTATAATAATTTTCGATTTAAATATTTACGTGATTAAATATTACAGGTAACACCGATTTATAATTTGAACAATTAACAATCAAATTTTCAAAGATCATACAAATAATTAAAATTGAATATGAAATCTGTATTCAAGTTTTCTTCCGCTTTGACCAGTGTAAAATGAATCGCAGTTATCGCATTTTATGCTATATACTTCGTGCTTTTCAGTGATTTTCTTTTTAACTTCATTATTATGTAAAATGTTGCCTACTGTATGTTGTTTTTTAAATGCAGGTTTTATTTTATATTTATGTAGAATCTTTGCAATATGTCTGTTAATTTCATCATATGTAAAGGTTCTATAGTATATTCCATATTATTGTTATATTCTTTTACATAAAATGGGTCCATTAATTTTTCAATTTTTTTTTTCGTAAATGTTATTGATTGTTTTATGAGGAAACTCATTCTTTTCAGCTAAGTCCATAATTATTTGTTTTTCTTCTTCAAGATTCTTCTTATTGAAAGGCATTGTAAGTAATCTTCTAAAGTAGTAGAAGAAGACCGAAAATTTGTGTTGATGGTGATGATATGATTGATATGGGATTATACAGCTACTTGTCGTTGGTTTTCAGTATATTTTATATTCAAATTTCTAGTCAGTTTATTTGCTTGTTGTTTTCGACTTCTTTCATAAACTTTATGTTTGGATGTACATCATTTAGGTGTTTGTCGAATTCTTCAAGTTGTTGCTAATTACCAGACCATATTATTAGTATATCATCGACGTATCTTTTATAATATTTGATATATCCTCTATATTTGTTGTTAGATTTATTCAAAATGTGTACATTTTCAAATTTATGAAGAAAGAAATCTGCGATTGTACTCGAAGCTGACATCTCCATGGGTACACCTTCTTTTATTTTATATATTTTATTTTTGAACTTGCAATAATTATTATTACTAAATGTCAATTTAAACCAATCGAATGCAGATGTTAATTAGAAATGAAAGAATTAATGAAACCAAATTCGATTTTTCTTGACTGGGAAAAATTTGTTCCTCGAGTGGAACTCTAAACGCCTCTAACGAGTCGACCTTTTGCTTTCATGGCAACTGCTCTACTAACTGACCTATTGAGGGAACCTAATATCCCAGTCTATTTACTATTAATGATGATGTCCAATAATTTGGTTATATTATCAATATCATGTTTATCAGAAATTTTTTGTTCTATATATTCGATAAGTAGTGTTTCAGATTGTAATACTGGAACTTTTGTGTTTAAATTTGTGACAACGAAAGAACCCATAATTAAATTATTCATATCGATCGGAGCTGTTGAAGTTCTCAACTAATTGTAGTCGAATTTTTGGTGGTTAGATTGTTCTTAATTAGTTGATTTTTATTGTCTTTTATGAACTCTTCTTCTTTTTCGATGTATAGTTTCATGTCAATTATTACAGCTCTTGCCGAGGTATATATGCAATTATTTCCATCTATCTTCTTTTTCAATTTTGTGATGACGTTGTATATGTCTCCATTTTCTTCTCTGTCGTACTTTTTGTATTATATCTTCTTGTTTCTCTTGATGTTTTATGTATTGTATGCAATCTTTTCTAGCTGGTTCTTCTTGTTGGTGGTTTCTAATTGCGCAATCCATTTCAAATGATAAGATGTGGATTGGGTTTGGTTTGAGGTTCTTAATTCCGATTTTATGCCTTTGTTCCAATAATTTCTTCTCATCATCGTTGAGTTGTATTGTTACTTAACTCATTTATAATGTAAAGATCTTCATGCATGTGTTCGAAATCGATTTCACATTCAATTTTAATTATTTTTATGATTTTTGAAAATTTGATTGTTTATTGTTCAAATTATAAATCGGTGTTACCAGTAATATTTAATCACGTGAATTTTGAAATCAAAAATTATTATAATAATAAAATTAATTAATTGAAATAAGACCAATATCATCAAAATAAATAAGTAAAAATTCAAATTTTTCTTAAAATTACAAAAATCGATTTAAATTTTATAAAAATTCACTTTGACAAAAAACTACTGATAATGGCCTATTAGGTCGAAACTAGTTTGGTGTAATTAAATAAAATATTTGAATGGTAGAATATACAGTGTGTCAATAAAGTTTGGATTCTAAGAAATAAAATCAAAATTATGTATATTCGGCCGCCCATGGTACTAGTCTACGTCACTGGTTGAAAGTTCGCGAACATTTGCCCCTTTCCAGTTGAGTCCTGCAGCACTCAGCACTGGTGAATCAGCTCGGAAACGTAGGGCCGCCACTCCAAAAGCTACCCTTTTTCCAAAAGATAACCCCCTGCGTGATACTGTGCAAGGGAGCCCAAACAATACCCTCATTCATTCATGTTCCCGCTTACACACCTCTTCTTCTGATTTCAAACACACACATTAACTTCTCCAATTCACGACGCATATCAGTCAACCGCTCATCTTTACGCATTCGTGCCACATTCATACGCTTCCATGCCTCCAAATGCCACGGGAGGAAGCCCATGAGCGCCCTCATCGCAGCAGTGGAGACAGTCCGGCACACTCTTAAACACGCACACAACGCAACTCTTTCACACATTCCTAGAATCCTCTTACACGCTCCCAGTCTCAAGCTGTCAACCCATACTGTCGCTCCATACATCGCACATGCAGTCAGGAGTCCTCTGTACCACGTTTTAACAGTGCGCCTTCTCAATCCCCAATCTTTTCTCGTCACTCTTTCAATCTTCCAGCTGTTTACAACATTTTCTCTCGCAAACATACAAAGTGCATTCGAAAATTCAACCTCTCCCGGACGGTCACTCATCACTCATCAACATTGAGACTGTCTTAGTTCCATTTACTTCCACTCCGACTTTTGCACCCCAGTCACACACTACATCTAGGTATCGCTCAGACTTCTCCTCTATCTCTTTTCTACTGCTTCCCTCTATGAGAAGCAGCTGATCATCCTCATACGTATGATGAAGAAACTTATTCAAACTACCGTGGCCTGTCAACAAATATCCAAGCCTCATACTAGGATAGAACCACGGCCTCATACTTAAAAATCTCACATCCTTAACAAACTCATACAAAACCCTCCCAGTCGTTTCCTCATTCCACTCTCTGTGCCAAATCTCCCACATTTCTTGTTCCGTTCGGCGTTTCATTTCCTTCTTACACGCTAAGTCCATCTCAACATTCCGATCAATCTCGTAGTATTGCATCCGCTTCCGTGCTTCAAGGTAATATGGTAAACTTCCCATCAGCACTCTCATTGCACTCGTTGCCACCGTTCTACACACACGCATACAGGAGTACAAGCCAACTCTCTCACAGCGGGCGAGAAGGTCCCTACACACCTGCATATCCATACACTGCGCCCAAACACTTGCACCATATAACGCACATGAAGTAAGCAGACTCCGAAACCAGATTCTAGACGTTCTACCACTTACTACCCATTCATATCTCAAAACTCTTTTAAGTTTTGCCACAGTCATGACTATTCTCTCCCTCAATTTCTCAAAGTGTACTCTCATATTCAATCTTTCACCTACATGTACTCCCATGTAACGCACCGTTGTAACATACTTAATCGACTTCCCTCCACACGGAAAACCGGAGGTCTGCTCTGAGATAAACTACCTTTCAACAAGATACTCACCGTTTTAGATGCATTTAGTTCCACGCCAACAACATCACCCCAAGATTTCACCCTCTCCAAAGCACTCACGGCAACCCTCTCAACCTGATCTCTACTGTCTCCATCCACCACTACTACAAGATCGTCCGCATACGCAACAACAGGTACACTTCCCCTTTCCAACTCATGCAACAGATTATCCACCATTAAATTCCATATGTATGGCCCACAAATAGAACCCTGGGGACAACCGCGGGTCACTTCACACCTGATCTGCTCATTCAAACTACAAGCAACAGCCTTCCTCTCACTAAAGTAGCTCACCGAGAGAGTTAATTCCCTGCATTCTGACTCTTATTTTATCTATCACTCTGAGCCACTCAAAGTTATCAAAAGCCCTTCGGAAGTCTACGAACACACCTAGGACGTACTACCGCCGAGGAAGTTGAACCACATTCATCAACTCATGCCAGGCATCATCCGTATTTCTGCCACACCTAAACCCATACTGTCTATCACTCATACCATCTCCAACAAGATCATTCAGTCTCTCTACTATCAAACGCTCGAGAACCTTTGCAAGGGTCGGCAACAGGCATATCGGTCTATAAGAGACCCGATCTCTTGGCTTATCAGCCGACTTCAAAAAAAACAACCAACTTGGCCTCTTTCCCCTTCTTCGGAAAGTAACCGCTGGAAAGGCACGCGTTATAAAGGCCTTCAAGTACTCCGGCAAAAGATGCCAACCATGCCTTAACATGCCCGCCCGTCTTTTAAGATAGGGTGAAATCAACCCTTAATGTTTTAAATAGCACTTAAAGTCAAATGACTTCGCACTGGAAAGCCCATATTGTTTTTTTTCAACGCCGTTTCATTTTCTGAATTTAATCGACTTATTTTAATTGCATTAAATTCTCGTCCCTCTATTCTAACAACGACGAAATATGTGATTTCGACTTTATTTTGGAAAACTTTGCCAACGTTTCGCAACCAATGAACATCATTCAAATCCGGTTGGTCCAATATCTGACCATTAAATATTGAAAATCGAACAATTATCTAGGTTCTCAAGTTACACCTACCTGACTTTCAGCGATTTGTGGACAGTATTTCGCAACAGGTTTTCCAGAAGATGAGAATGAAGAGTGTGTTAAAATTCAACTCTCTCACAAAAGAGATTTCTCCTTTGAAGATCACTTCTGTGGACTCTTTTATTAAAAATTATACTGACGTATTTATTCCGGAAAAAGCAAAAATTATTTTTGGTATGGGTCCTAAATTTGTTTTTGGTCCAAGTTATTTACCGATTCCTAACCTGATCAAGAGCTTTGAATATTGTATTTCGAACCTAGATACTGATGATGATAAGAAGAACGACTTAAGATAGGAATGGGTGAGTCACATCAGACATAGTTTGAAGTACAATAAAAATAGAGATAAACGAAACAACATCATAAAATTTTATAAGAAAGAGACCAAAAAGTTTCTGTTGGACAACCCTGGTATTATCGTCATGAATTCGGATAAGGGAAACACAACTGTTATTATGGAGAGAGAAAAATACATATCGGAGATTACGAGGATGTTAAATGATCGGACAACATATCAACCAATTAGTAAAGATCCTACTAAAATATTCGAAAAGAGAGCCAATGATTTGGTCGTTTCCTTGTTTAAACATGGTTTTATAAATGATGTCCAGTGCAAGAAATTGATGGTCAGCAATTCTCAGCCACCTAAACTTTATTGTTTGAGAAAAACACATAAGTTGGAGCTCTCATTGAGACCAGTGGTGAGTTGTACTGGTGCTCCTAGTTATAAAATTGGAAAGTTAGTACATGAGATATTGAGCCGTGTCTTATCCACTTCTATATTTAGTGTCAGGAATTCTTATGAGTTGAAACGGAAACTTGACGATTATGGGGATATGGGTGACTATGTCATGGTCTCCATGGATGTGGTCTCACTTTTCACCAACATACCTAGAGAATTGGTGATTACTATCTTGAGGAGGAGGAGACATTTTAGTTCCTGCTACACTGATATAACGTTTGAGTGGTTGATAAAATTGATTGAATTCTGTTTCGACAGTAGCTATTTTCTGTGGAATGGGAAATTTTACAAACAAGTTTTTGGGTCTCCGATGGGTGCTCCAGCCAGTCCAGCACTGGCGAACATTGTGATGAATGATATTTTTGAAGCTGTCAAACACATTCATAGTTGTGATATCGGTTTTATGGGACTTTATGTGGATGATTCTTTGATGTTTGTGAATCCTGAGAAGGTGGCGGATGTTTTGGATGCCTTGAATTCGACGCATCGATCCATCAGATTTACTATGGAAATGGAGCATGATGGTGTGATTCCTTTTTTTGGATTTGTTGCTTGTCCGGAATGGTAATGAGATAAGGACTGATTGGCACCAAAAACCTACCAGTTCTGGTAGAATTATTAATTATAGTTCCTGCCATACTCTCGGCCATAAGGTCAACACTATTAATAATTTATTGTATAGAATGTACACGTTGAGTGACAGCCGTTTCCATGATGTTAACTTGGAAAAAATAAGACTACAATTAAAAAACAATGGTTATCCACTTAAATTAATTGATAGTTATATACACAAATTTAAACTAGAGTTAATTAACAATTCTAGTACTAATTGTTCTTTAGCTGTCGCTCCACGTTGTCCTGATGATTGTTACAGGTTTTTCAGTTTTCCATTTGTTGGAAACATATATTATTTCACTGAGAGACTATTAAAAAGTTATCAGGTTCGTTTAGTCCCAAGTTATGTTGAGAAAAATTATAATTGGTTTTTTACCAAATTAAAAGACAAAACTGATATGTTGTCCAGGTCGTGTGTAGTATAAGTGTGTAGTAAGATCACTTGTGAAAACTGTCCAATGTCCAATGTATCAAACAACATATATGTGACTGTAAACATGTCGATAGAATTAACAGAACAGCTCTATCGTAGCATAGGTTTCAACTTGGGCATCGTTTTGATTTTGATAAAACAACAATCTTAGATGTTGAATCACATACCTATAAGCAAACTCTCAGTGAGATGATTTTTATTAAGTGTAACAATTCGGTAAACTATAAAGAAGATGTCAGCGGCGTTAGCCATATATACAATTTTTTGTTAAAAGGTTCGTGTAACTTGAGAACCTAGATAATTGTTCGAGTTTTAATATTTAATGAGTATTTTGTGTTGTCTTTTTGGTTGTTGAGCCAGATTGTTTTTGTTGGGAGTCTTGGTGTCCGACGGTTCAATTGTATTGTTACTGTGAATGCACTATACATATATTAATTTATTTGATATGTTAGGGAGTTTTATTATCGTGGACATTAATGGTGGCTCCCTGAAGATAATGACACTAAGAAAAGACTACCTCCATTTTGTTCTTAATATTTCAATTGATTGGTCTGTTTTTGGTTTTTTTCTAAAGTGATTTTTGAAAGAGATTGTAAATAGGTGATTAACCGCTCCAATTAGTTTTGTTTTATGAGTTTCTATGTTTACTTGTTGGAGTCTCATATTGATTTATTGCTGAGTTTTCCTTAAAGAAAAATAATTTCATCTATTGTTCGATTTTTAATTTAACTGAAAACGAGGTAATGTTGGCCTTTTGATTGATTTTTTTATATTTTTTATATTTTTATTTCTATCTCTATAATGAAACTGATTACAATTTTTAATTATAGTTTTTCGATGTTTGTCATATCTGACGGTGATTGTATAATTTTTGTATTTTAGCCCTGAAGAAGCAACGATTGATTTCGAAACGTTGGTAAAGCTTTCCAAAATAAGATTGAAAATTTATGTACGTGTCCTTTATACCCGAAATCTCATATTTCGTCGATGGTCGACTTATGTTCGAGAAATTATTTTTTTAAGATTTGGGCAAGCTACTGCAACAAGTAACTACCATGTCTAAAGCTAGTTTGACACGATCAACAATTATGGACATAATTGAGGACAGAATTATGTGTGGGACGTTGCTAAGACCATTGTCATCCAAGGCTATTTTTATGGACAGAAAAATACAACTTATTCTAATTTTGTGTTCATAAAGTGCGCACAAGTGATGCGGAATACATTTTTCTTTGTGACAGTTTTGTTGGATTGTCAATATGTCAACAACATGTGAATAAATGGCATTCATAATTATTAAGCAAAAATCTCAGTTTATTTGATGCAAATGAATAATAGAGTAGCAATATTGTGCGTACCTAAACAAAACCATAGGGTGTTGCAACTGTCAGTTGGCAACAATTACCAACTGACAACTACTGCCAACCGACAGTTTACGTTTTAAGCCTCAGCCGCACATCCATAATAATGTACACAATTTTGAACGTCGTTGCAAACAGAACTGTGCTATTTTAGGTACACAATTATGAGTCTATTTATGAGCCTAATTCTGTGAACAATTATGGCAAAATCCAGGATCCGGTCAAGCTAGCTTAAATTATTTAATTATTCATCAAAAAAATTATAATTCAACTAAAATCATAATAAAGGTTCAAATTGCCATCCATTTACTTCTTGGCAGTAAGCAATTCGATTGAAAAACTCTTGAGGAACATTGTTTATCACAACAGGTTCAACGAGGCGAATTTTTTGGGATATTTGCTGTTTTAGGTCGTTAAGGTTTTTCGGTCTCGTGATATAAATTTTAAATTTTAAACAACCCCACAGATAAAAATCAATAACGGCAGTTTTGTCGATTTACAACAAAATACAACTTGACGATAAAAATTTGGATTGTTTAATTGCATATGCATCATCATTTCACAAAATTGCAACCGTTTATCACAATCATCTTCATTCAGATCTTGAACAGTTTGAATTGTATACGGATGGTATTTTTCTTTTTTGAGAATATTGTGTGCTGAACCCCGAATGATTTCATTTTTCATTACAAGTGACCGTATAGAGTCATTGGGATTTTCTTCTATTTGTAAGAGAATTTCTAATTTCTTATCATCATTGATTGTTGGAAGACCTGTTCTAGGTAAATCTCTTTCTTGAAATTTTTAGGCTGTTTTTCCAACAGTTGAACGTGTTATCTGATGATCTGGGTATTTTTCATTGAACAAATCGCAAACTTCTTTGTGAGTTCGTGTTAGATTTCCATAGCCTGGATAAATTAAAATTTCGATTCTTAGAGTTTCGGTTAAATTAGCCATAATTTCGAAATACAAATCTACAGCCAACAAAAGCAAATACTCTGAATTTTGGCACGATTTTAAATCCGATAATATTAAAACAATTATTTGAATTTTTCCATCTTCAATTGATATATGGAACAATTCGTATCGATACACCGATTTTGACAGTATTCAAGTACACTTACCTTATTCGTTCTTTTCATCAAAATAATACTCATTAGTGGTGACGAATTGACATTAAGTAACTCGATTAGATTTGATAACATTTAAAATAAAAATTCTTCTTTTTCTCTTAGTTTCTCTTTTAGTTATAACAATTAAATTTAACAAGTCAACTTTGCATTGGTTTAGTTCGGTTTTGGTTTCAAGAAGTCGTATCATGTTATTGATGTATTTTTATAACAAAATTGATTTTCCTATTTGTGTATAATCTGAGTAAGTTAATTGTTTTATGAATCTTGTATTATTTTATATAATGAACTGTTGATGTAGCAAGAGTACTGATGATGGCATAACAGCCGAAACCGGTTTACTTGCTTTTTATAAATAAATTTTCTTGGAGAAGAATTCAAATTAGCTATTTAATCATATATCAACTACCAAGGATGGACCCTCATTCATAAGATTAAAACAATTGATGACTATTGTAACTATGATTTTTAAATTCTACAATTTCTGCTTTGTTTTGATATCCTACACAAAATAAACCAAAAAATTCGGCTTATTGTACCGGCTCCTACTTTTTAGGAAAAACAAGTAATAGAGTAGCCAGCTGCGTCATATCTTACCCCACTTGATTTTTAATGTCAATTTGAACCTTTATGATTTTAGTTTAATTATACTCTTCTTATGTATTTATATTGATGAATAATTAAATAATATAGACGTGATAGTTATTTGTTGCAGTGACTAACCCAAATAAAAAAATTTGAAGGGCCGAATCTAAGAACCGGCCTAATAACTTCCCCGACACATTTCGGATAGTTAATCATGAATTAGAAAAATATATTAAAGACAAATATCAGAAATCGACAATTAATGCAAGAGTTCAAGTTAAAAAAAAACTAATTTACTATAAAAATCAAAATCGGGAATCGAGAACCGCAGAAATCTCACAACCACCGAAAAATTCAATGAGGAACCAGCACCTCGTCAGCCAAAACTCTATTCACTAATCGGTGATTACACACACACCCTTTTCAGTTCAACCTTCTTATGAACTCGATTCACGATTCAATTGCAAAATTTTGAGAGAACGAGAGAACTGTCATTTGAGCGCGGAGTAAAATGTACTGCGGTAGTCCCAACAAAAACATGGAAAAATTCAAATCATTTGAATTGGATTGTCGAGGGAATATACATTTTTTTTGTGGAAAAATCAAAATTTATATTATTTTAAAATATTTATATATTAAAAAAGTATTAACCGAAACACAAAATCCGCTCAAAAAACCGCTTGAAAACAAATATTCTGAGGTTATGTTTCAAAGATGACAGAAGAATGTAAGCAAACGCATAGGATTTTATTCCTTCAGTGATACCAACAGTAGATATCATTCTGTCTTTATAAACTACCGTTATAAATTTTGGTACGCTCTAAAAATTATGTTGGATAACCTTCTAAACAGTCATTCAAAAATTTGCAATTGAATCAGAATAGGGTATATCTCTCTATATAACAACTCTTTTCTATGGCAACCGATCCCTTATAGAAGGCGGCAAATTTGAATTGGTTGACTACACTATTCTGACAATTTTGTGCCCTAATTAAAAAAGAAAAGAACATTTCACATGATGGGTATTGTTTCGGATATAAAAGCGCATGCCCTTTCGTTTGGTGATATCAAATTAATATGTTATCTTAAATTTTTTTCAATCAACCCCCTCTCCGTTCCACCTCCGTAGTTTGATTGGTTTCAAAAACTAATCAACTTGAGCGGCAACCAAATAGTTTGTGCTGGCCAAATTTGAACTCAATCGGTTAAACCGTTTTTGAGTAATCGTTGGAGAACCGACAGACGCACACACACACACACACACACACACACACACACACACACACACACACACACACACACACACGCACACGCCGCGCGCACACGGACACACGGACATCATGCTAAAAACTTCAAAAACGTGTTCAGGGGACTTCAAAACGTAAAGCTCTGGTGAAATCTCGAATTCAAAATTTTGGTCCGAAACTAATAACTTCCCTACCCTCTGGTCGGGGAAGTTAAAAATACAATACGACAATACGATCAGAATACGTTGAAGGCCACTGACGACTGGGGAAATGTCATTCAAACGTCAAATGTTTATAAAAAAAAAAAGCAAGTGGAAATTAATTTTGATAAAATGGCTGACGTTACCTTCAGTCACTCTGGATCACCCTGTAGTTATTATTCAGAATGAGACGAAGACACGTATAGATGAAAATGAGATATAAGAATACAAGTTTGAAACACAATTCGACCCTCTGGTGCCTGAATCTTTACTTTCCCTTTTATTGAGAAATATTTCCATGGTAAAGCTACTATTTCTCAATTTTCTCAATATTTTTCCATTACGTCCTAACATGACTTATGCTTACAACAATTAATTATTTTGACGGGGCAAATATAAGTTTTATACTAAAAACCTCCATATAAACATTTTGCTAGATATACCAAAGAATGCACATATCTATATAATCGTACATAATAAATGTACCGTAAATTACAACAACCCAAACAGTTTCTTTTTCAAATATATATTGCAAAATAACAAAATTTTGAATTATGCCAAATTATTGTTTTTACGTAAACATTATGTTGAAAGGAATAACTGCAGATATCAACTTTTGTATTTGAATAACAATTATTAATCACTGTAAATAGAAAATCTATAGTAATCTAAAGTTTTGGATTTTGACTTGGTGTTTGATTGTATTCATTTCATGTTATCTTATGTGGTAGTTTAACATGTTTAGATACATTGTAATATCTATAGACGCGAATTTCTGTGGAAATGAATTGAAGTTTACAAACATCTGTAAATTGATAAAAACCATTTTCTTTAGTGAATAATTTTAGTATTTGTGCCTCATTGTCAGTTTATTCAGCGAATCAAGAACACATAGCTACAATATAGGTACAACAGATAATTAGAAAATCGAAGTCAAATTATTTCACGATAAATTTCGAAAAAAGAACCTGCCCACAGAAATTGTTAACCATAGAAATAGGATAATTTATAATAGTTTCTAGATGTGAAGAATGGCGCATCTTTTGTAAAACAGATAATTTTACATGGAATTCCCACTATTTACCATTACAAAATAAAAATTTTAAAAATCCCAATTGTAAATTTGTCAGGAAATAGTAAATGAGAAAGAAAATAATAGTTGCAATGTCATAAAGAAGTCAAAAAATAGTAAAACTATTTTGCACTTGTATAGTATGGTCCATACAATTGTTCTGTAATTCTGTAATAAATTCATTTTTACGCAAACAAAATGATAACAGTCGAAACGGCATCTAAAGCACACAAGGTTTTTAGAAAGTTCTCAATAACAACATACAACAGACGTAAGGTAAATTTGGGATTATGTTGTACGATTCCTGACCATACCGAAAAATTCTAATGCAAAACAGATGTTTTTTAGGTAATGTTTATTACACGATATCAGCAGCGGCGGGGGAGGCTTAGCCTCCTCAAACATAAAATGCACAGAGTTAGAAGAACACGTTTCATCTATATATTTTTTAAATAGAACTCAAGTTTTGTCATGTTCAATAAATAAATATATTAAGGCATTTTTCATTTTTTGTATTCCAAACGATAATTAACATTTTGAAAACACGCAGATTTACATACATACTAGAAACTGTATGTATGTATCCATGTACGGTCGAAGTCTCCAGTTAAACAGATTTAATTACAATAAGCGATGAGGACTTGGACTCTAGCCTCACGCGTCTCCACATCTCTGTAATTAGTACGGACGTGGACGACACGTATAAACAAAGGAAACGATTGCTGGGATTTGATGTGACTGCTACATCACGGAGGCTGATGCGCTTCTAGCCTCTGCATGTGAATTTAACTACTGTTCGAGTAAAAATCGATCACCAGATTTACTCATTATAGCGGGAAATGTTTCTATTGGCATTTGATTTTAATTAAATGGTAGGAATATCAATCGGATGGAAGAAAACAATATAGTTCGATTGTTCGACTTTTTACCGTGTGGTAATTTAATAAATTAATTTTTGTTTCTACCTGTTTTTTAAAACTTATTTGTGTTGATATTGTAAATTCAATATGGACTTTAAGAATTGTTCCGACATTGTCGATTATTTGATTAGAAATTTCTTCTCAAATATAAACTATGACGAGAAAATTAAAATTAAAAATTTGACTAGACCTCAAGCTAATTTAAAATCTTTAACTATCCAAGGACTAGACACAAAATCGTTCATTATCGACAGTCAGGTATGATAAGTGTGAATGGATAACAGGACGTCTAACTAATAACAAATTATATTGTTGGTTTTTGTTTACTTTTCTGTTGTAATCCAGATAATGTAGTTTGATCAAAAAAGGGATTTACTGATTATTAAGAATTTAACACTTGCTATAGAGAGTCACTCACATCCGAAATTTCATATTGCAAGTAATGTAAAATTGCAAGTTATTCGGTAAACAAAATATCATAAACGCTGTCGACAATAGTCATAAACTACAAATCGGAACGGTATAACAACTCTGTTAGAGAAAATCGTGATATCCTCAATTGATTGATTGATACAAACTTTGTACCTTTATTTCCAAGAATCACAATCAGAGGGCACGATGAATCTCAAAACTCATCAAAACAGGGCAATTTTAGAGAACTGAATGTATTACTTAGTATATATGATTCTAAATTACAATTGTTTTTTAAATAATTCGTCGGTGTTTGGGAATAATCAATTACAATTCAAAATGAACTAAGTGTATGTATAGCATTTATGGTTAAAAAAGAAATTGATAAAGAAATATTTAGCTCGCCCTACTTTTCTTGGCAAGTCGATGAAACAACAGACATAATATTTTCGTCTCAACTTTCTTTTATTATAACTTAAGAGACTTAAAGCGGCAAAGGTTTTGAGAGATTTTTGGGATTTTTTGATGTCAGTGAGGGACGAGATGCAGAAAGTTGGTCAAATTTTTTGAAATCACAATTTCAACATTATGATTTGGCTACGAAATGAGTAGCACAAGCTGAGGATGGTGCTGCCGTTATGTCTGGTCACTTGAATGGGTCGCAAACCATAATTAAAGAAATTGCCCATCAAGCTGTCTTTGTTCATTGTTATGCTCATTCTATAAATTTATTTTCACGCAATGCAGCTAATTCCATTCAGAAATGTAGGATATTGTTCGCATGAATTTAAGCGGACTTTCTTTCCTTTTTTTACTTAAAACTTAAAAATAAACTCTCTTTTAAATATAATTATTTGATTGAATTGTATGAACTAAAACAGCAGCTGATATGTTACTTTTCATGCATAAAAATCAGCTGCAAGATTGCATGCCAGAAATATATAAATTTTTATCCTATAATTTTAACAATTTCATAAGTACTGCTTTAGTGACAAGAATTTTTTCACTTCTAAAACGTATAAAAACGTTTTGTAGAAACACAATGAATTAGAATCGCTTAAAAGATTTATCTACAATTACTACAAGCTATTGAAAGAGATGGTATTAAGGAACTAACTAATTATCAATCATTTTACGATAATGTCATTGATTATTTTTCGCAGATAAGAAAAATAGAAGAATACCTCTTAAATACAAACATTTATAATTATTGAGTTCATTGTCAAAAACCAATTATTGTTCGTTCAGTTTTTCTACCAAACTAAAAAAAAATTAGTTGGCAAAATTTTTTTCGTGTCCATTGAGATATGTATTTATAGTATAAAGGTTTGTATATCTGTGCAAATGTTAAAATAAAAATACTTCCGTTAGGTATGTATCTAAGACTATACTTTTTTAATCCTGTCCCAGCCTCCCCAAACATAAAAGTCACGACCCGCCACTGCGAAGGGCCTTGTTATGTTCCCTGATTTAATGATTCCGTCTTTTGCAGATGAGCAAATATCGCTAGTAGTTACTAGCAAGTTTTTTTTGGTACGTGAAACGATAAGAAGATATCATCTAACAACTACTGTTATTGGTTGTTATTATTATCAATTATTTTCCATCACTCGCTAATTGCGATTTTGCTCCGGCGCGGTGCGCCACTGATCAATTCTAATGAACTATTAGTTAATTATGTTTTTAGTAGTATAGTCCGTACACTGAGGTAATTGAATTTTTCATTTGACAGAAAAGTTACTAGAGGTATCTATAATGGCCCCAAATTTAAAATGGAATGAATAAAACACACAGTTACAATTGAACTTGTTTTAACATGAATAAATGAAATAAAACAATCGATTTAAATAAAAATGAATGTTTAATATATATTAAAATGAAGATAAGATTAAATAATAAGTTAAATAATAGAGTAATAAATTACTACTATAATCCAGACTTCTCACTAGCATTGCTTAGTTCACTGTCATAGGAGTTAAAGGTAACATCAATTAATTATTGGATCAGTGGCAACGATTGTTTCTTTTTCATATTATTTTATAATAATCTCATTCGAATTCCTGGAGTACATACCCCATTGTTCTCCAGTGACTTGATTTAAGGATTTTTCCCATGTTCTTTCTGATAGGAGTCCTTGCCACAGAAGATTTCATGGTCTTAGAATCGCTTCGTTTGACTCCAGACCATTTATATAGGGTTGAAAATGCAATGATATGGAGGCAAACGAAGCACTTCAGGACCGGCCTTATTGCCAATCTTGTCTATAATGAGGAACTTTCTGGTTGATGTTTTTCATGCATACGGTCAACAATGCATTTTCCGTTGGCTGTCTCCTTATGCGCAAAACAGTCCTTGAATGTTGTGCGCTGCCAAACATTCTTGTATCGACGCTTTATCCAACGCAGTAGTTTTGTTTATTATCTTGGTCGAAAATGGTAACACGCATTGTCCTTTACAATAAGAGATGGTTCCGCGCAGAGCCACCACTAAATCTTTGTACATTTTTTTTTGTTGGCCAGCATTAATAATGAAGTAATGTACTATAAATTAATAATATAAATATTTCAAAATCTTTTTTTTTATAAACGAACCTCCATAAAACACTGCTTTGTCTAGCTGATCTGATGTTCGAGTCTTGCCATGATTTCCGGACGTAACCATTGGCAAAAATACATGTCTCATCCAAATACGACAACGTCCCTTTAACCACTGCAAAGATTTTCAACATAACAAGGTAAAAATTGACAGCGCTTAATCGTCACAGCACGCCTTTCCATTAAAAAGCGTCTATTATCGTCTTGCTATATTTGGAAACTAAATTTTTTAGTAAATTTTGCCAAACTGGTCCGCTCGTAATCATAATAGCTCCTGTTCTTTTAGAGTTGCCAAACGTGTATTGGAGAAGTTAGTCGCTTCTTCTAAAACAGCAATGAAACTTTCTTCAAACACAAAATATTTAAACGTACATAACGAAAAAACTAAACTTAATTCTAGAAAAAGCAAAATAATAAAATTTTAACAGTATTTAAAACGAAAAATTAAAAGAAATTCTGAAAATGGCAAACAACATAATTAACCTAATTTCTTACTGCTTTCCACCATACTGTAAATCACGTCTTTAATTTCTTTTTTATATTTTTCA